>CM064577.1:1144849-1424137 GCA_032716605.1 Paralithodes platypus
AGAGTCCTGCCTGGACAACAAGGTATCCTATGACTCGGTTACAGGGTGCACGCACTATAGACTGCTGATAGTCAAGCAGGCTATATAAAAGATCACACAATTAAGTTGACTTAAAGCTTCAAGGAAAAGATAGATAACGGAATTAAATTGCAGAAACAATTTAATAACAAACTAGAAGAAAGTACATTTAACGTTACGTTAATTAATACAACTAATCACCCCTGCGTGTAAGAAGGTGAAAGCAAACAGTCCTCAAAACATCGTACCGGTAGACAAGATGCGGGTTTCTAAACTGCATGCGGCTACTGTAGGATCTGTGCTTAGCAAAGAAAGTACGTTACGGATTTAGAGAACTCTTAACTCATAAGCAGGAATAAATACTAGTGATAGGCCATACAGTGTATAATGGCATAGGTATAATTAAATAAAGGCAGCAACTCGCAACATAACCACATACAGGTGTGCTTCTCACTCTTAGTCAGGCAAGCCTGCTCGGACAGAGTCTCTAAGCCACACCCTGACTCACAATGCTCACAAAAACGGTAAACTGTGGCACAATAACAAGCATACAGAGATAATAAACCACTAGCTGTTAATCTGCCAGGTGGCAGAGGTCTAGCCGGAAGGATATAGGCTTCGGATACCCGGGCTGAGCCACCTGCTCTAGCCTAGGGACGTTCCCAAGTCTGTGCGCCAAATTACTCTAATTGAAAGGGTGCTCTCTTGAGAGACTCAGATCGCAAGTATCTGACTCTCTCCTGGCGACCCTAAAGCAAAAGCAAGACGTGCTAGCGCAGTGCTGAGTGGACTAGGCAAGGGCCCTCACACAACACAACACTAGATACACAGACAAGAAAATGCCCCCAGACTCCCACGGGTATCCTAGTAAAGTCGTGCGGGTCCACAGGACTCGCACCAGCAGACTTTACTTAAAGGATCGCAAAAAGCCTCCCCTCCGGTCTAGCCCCTGCTAACCTGACACAAGAACACACTAGCAAGCATGAAACCACCAAATATGAGACAACAAAAAAGCTTCCTAGGTCTCATTAACAATTAAATCTCTGCATAAGGCCCAAAATCCTATCTAGTTATCTGAGAGCTCGTCGTTAATACAATAATAGATATAAGGTCTATCAAGGGGATGGGATAATTAAATAGATTGGTGAAGTAGTGGAAGGAAGGTATACAAAGTAAGAGAGAAAGTTTCTAAGTGGGGTTGAGAGGGATAGATATCAAGGGGGTCCGAAGGGTACGACAGTGAGGTGAGCTCTGAGTCTTGAATCTGTCTGGACCCCACCCTAGGCATGCAAAATACATCCCATGCTTGGCAACACTCAACACAGTTGCCGGGTCAAAATCCTCTACCCCTGGCGTGAGTCGAAACTAAGCCTAACGTTGCTATCAAATGCACGTGGCAACATCAGGCTCGTCCCAAGCTGGACTCTCCGCGCGAAGCAACGTTCCCCAGACGGTCTCTCTCTCCCGCTCGTCTCCTCCCACTCTCACTAGACTTACATCTTATATATTATAATGAAACAATCAACTATCGAGAATAAAATATACTAAGATGCGTTGGTTAAGAATAAGGGCAGCTTCAAGCTGTGAAACAACATAAGAATATCCCAGACATTAGTTACATTGTCGTAGGATATATACTAAGGAAAAGCCGGCCGGCCGGCTGCCGCCAGCCGGTTTCTAAACGGCTGGGCAGCCGACGTGCGCGCATGCCCGCACGTGGCTACTATGCAGAAGTGTCACACAGGGTTAGGTTAGTTTTCTGTGGATCGGTGGCATACATAGAAAAACGGGTTTTCATGGGGTAACAATTTTGAGGCGGATATATCGAGTTTGACCCGTAGCCAAACTCACGCGAAATTAATACGACGATATTGTCCGGCACGACAATTTCCTAAGCACAGACCCGCATACGGAATTGGGATTGATGGTCTGGGGGCTTTCCAAATCAATGAGTAATTGCCTAATTAAATCTCGGAACTACTCCTAGGTATCTTGTCTAGTGAAATGGAGGTTGCATTAGGAAGGTTGGGAACATATAATTGTTATATAACTAAGTACAGGGCTGACGTAATCAGATAGACATGTAGATGGTATATTAATTCAGGTAACGTCTATCTTGAGGAGTTATAGAATCGTCTCAACATAATCATTTCGATCTCCAACTCTCGAATATAGATTCGTAGTCGGGGATGTTTTCTCATCTGAAGCAATAGTAATAGTAACACACAAGGGATAGGGTACATAATAGGTTGAGGATAAATCCCACACAAATGTGGTTAAGAATCTCAGTGACTTACTGGCAACAAAGGTGAAACATGAACATATAGTATTAATCGCCAGTACTAATAACAATCGATATGAGTCGAGTGTCTTAACACACAAAGAGCAGGTGGTAGGGTATTTTACACTGTGCCGCCCAGCGTTTTTTTTTTACCATAAATAGGTTTTTTTCCCGTGCTCATTTTCATGCATAAACAAGACCCAGAGCGTAAAACAAGTATCTATCCCTGAAAGGGCGTAAACAGAGCTTTCCAATGACACCCGAACCATCCTTGTACGACCACTGGTTCTCTTGCAACGATCGTGCAACACGAGTGCAAAAAACCTAAAATAAGGTAATTTCCGTACATAATTCCCTGTGTAGCGAGTGAGAGAGGGGGGAGGAAGGTGGAATACAGTTCAGTACGTCCACGGTGGTCGTGGGGAGCGGTCATAAGGTTACTACGCTCGTCCCACCGCTCAGCTCTCTCTCTCAGCAACATTACGTGCTGAAAATGGCACTCGACAGCTGTCATGCACCGCCACATAGTCCAAACTTATTTAACTCGACAGATGTCGTGCGCCGTTGGTTAAGGGTTAAGTGACGGATTAACAACAAAGAAACAATTAATATCTCAAGTTGAGAGACCTGGGGAGTATTGAAACAAATAATTGCCCAGAATGACTAGGCAAGTCACACGGCTGAGGTTCGCATTACCGGACAGTCGTGGTGGACTCCAGAACAGGGGGAGGGGCATAGGTTTACTGAGGTGTCTTCAGATCACCGTCGTACCTACACAATGAAAATATTATAGTCTGCATGCATGGTTGGTACCTTAATTAAATACATACTTAGTTGGTACATACAAATGTTAAGGAATAAAGTAATGTGGGTTGTATACTAGAAGGCTGTGATTGGAGAGACGTATACATATGTGGAGTTATGTGGAAGGGAGACAACGAAGTTGGTGTGGTGATCCTTATAGCTATCCTGGCCTGTGACGCCGGTCCTTTCGTTCCTGTGGCATTTTACCTACAGTACAATCATACTGCATGTACCCGGGGTACGTTGTGGTGACTACATTTAAAGGCAGTTTATACGGTTCAGGCAATCATGTGTTAGTGGGAGAAGGTTAATGGGAAAATAATAATGAACACACTTAAATTATCGTATGCGTCAGCTGTCCTAGTGTGCGCCGCCCTCTACCACCACGTCGCCAATATTCCGCGTATATTTCACTATCTTATGACACATTAAACACTCCCATGACCAGTATATCGCAATATTAACCCATTTTTAAGACAATTCACCATAATCCTCATTATGGAACACAATAGGTTAGCATAATGAGTTGGTGACTGGCCAATACTGAATGCAGACAGTATGCAGAGACCTTGGCTATGATATTCATACAACGATTTTATCCCGAAAATTATATAATAATGACTCCTTAAAGTGGTGACAAGCTCACAAGATACTGTCATTAGACTTAATCGCACCTAAATATAGTATACTCCAATGAAAGACATGTTATTCAGCTTTTCAAAGCCACACATCCTTAGATTCTTCAGGTTTGTATATGCAATATGGTCCTACTGTCCCAGGCGTGACGTCACACTGGATGTCGGAGGTTCCAATATTACTTCAGTAAGTTAACTTCTTGTATGTATAATGTATATAAACTTTGGTGTGAACTAAAATTAACCCTTAATTAGCGGCTCACCACATAAGTCGAGTTAAATAAAGCTGGACTATGTGGCGGCGCTCGACATAGGTCGAGTGGCAATTTCAGCACGTAATGTTGCTGAGAGAGAGACAAGTGGTGGCAGGAGACTAGCGAGCGTATGACTGCTCCAGACCACCGCGGCGAACCTACTGACACGAATCTCAGCTCCCTCCTCCCTCTCTCGCTCGCTACATACTGAATTATATGGGGAAAGTACCGAATTACATGCTTTTTGCACTCGCGTTGCACGGTTATTGCAAGAAAACTAGCCATCATAAAAGGATCGTTATGGTGTCATTCGAAAGCTCTGTTTATGCCCTTTCAGGGATAGGTACTTGTTTTACGTTCTGGGTCTTATTTAGGCATGAAAATGATCACGTAAACAGCCCTATTTTGGCTAAAAACACCCCGCTGGGCGGTACATATATATAAACCGCATAGGCCGCTCGTAAGGTGTTAAAATTATCAAGACCAACACATTAATGTTCACAATCTATCGCCCACCTGGTAGCAGTGAAGAAAGCTTTGGCACCATGTTAGGGATGATGAAAGATAGCATCAATGCCTGCCACATCTCTTCCCCAGAAATTATCTTGTTGGGAGATTTCAACATTCCACAAATAAACTGGAAAAACAATACGGTTCATGGAAGTTTAGGACAAAGAGGACCCATTCAAGCAAGACAATTACTTGATCTAGTTGAAGAATTGAGCCTCACTCAGCACATCCATTCACCAACCCGAGAAGAGAATATCCTAGATCTAGTATTCACAAGGAACCAGGACCACATTCACAGCTATCAAACCCAAGACACAACTATATCAGATCACAGACTAATATCTGTTAAAACTTACACACCAGCAAACAACAACACTCTACCCCTCACCCAGCCAGCAGCATTAAGTGAGCTAAAGCAGCTAAACTTCTTCAGCAGCGACATTGAGTGGGACAAGATACAAGAAAATTTGAAAAGTGAAAAGTGGAATGAACTATTTGATGGCCAATCAACGGAACAAATGATCAAGACTCTCCTGAGCAAGTGCTTTGATATATGCAACAAGAACGTCCCACCTCGGAGAGCCAACCAGAGCTCATCTCGGCGAATCCCAAAAGATAGGAGAATCCTCATGAAGAAAAGAAAGTATTTCTCCCAAAAACTCCTCAGGGCAGCATCAACGAAGAATAACGCCCTGAAAAACAAGCTGCTGGAAATTGAAAGTGACATTCTCTCGTCACATGAAGAAGAACATAAAAGAGAAGAAAGAAAAGCTATAAACGCAATAAAAAATAACGGTAAATATAAGAAAATTCAAGCACAAGTTGGTCCCCTAATCGACGACAACGGTGATTTAACACAAGACCATTACCTTATGGCTGAGATGCTAAGAAAGCAATACGACTCCTCTTTCAGTGTACCTATTGAAGACAAAATGATTCTTTCCCCAGGTACATTTTTCAACTCAAATGACACTCATTAAGATACCTTACATGATTTTGAATTATCTTCCAGTGACATTGAAAATGCTATTGAAGGACTGAACAAATCATCATCAGCTGGTTCAGATGGTATGCCTTCAGTTCTTTTAAAAAACTGCAAAAAAGAGCTATCACCTCTGCTATATAAAATATGGAGAAAAAGCCTTGATGAAGGCATTGTTCCCGAAATTATGAAAACAGGAATCATATCACCTATTCATAAGGGAGGAAATAGGGGAGATGCCAGTACATACAGACCTGTTGTCTTAACATCCTTCATTGCAAAGATATTTGAAAAAGTAGTACGAGAACATCTAGTTAACTTCTTTGACAAAAATGGACTTTTCAATAACGGCCAGCATAGTTTCCGAAAGGGACGCTCCTGTTTGTCACAACTACTTGCCCACCAAGAATTCATTTTAGACAAATTAGAAAGTGGTAAAAATGTGGATGTTGTGTATCTCGACTTTGCCAAAGCTTTTGACAAAGTCGACCATGGCGTAGGCCTACTACTCCACAAATTGAAAACCCATGGTGTGACAGGCAAGCTGGACAAGTGGATTCACAGTTTTCTCCATGGCAGATACCAACAAGTGGCAATAAATGGAACACTTTCAAGGAGCTCAGCAGTCAAAAGCGGTGTTCCACAGGGTTCGGTTCTAGGCCCCTTTCTGTTCCTTGTTCTTATTGGCGACATTGACAACACTGTGCTACACTCCAGGACAACCTCGTTTTCAGACGACACTCGGGTTACCAGAGAAATAAGCACAATTGAAGACACTGTTCTCCTGCAACAAGACCTGGACAGAATATATACATGGGCCACTGAAAACAACATGAAATTCAATGAAAGCAAATTTGAACTAATGAGGTATGGCAAAGAAAACCTTGAAGTAGCCGCAAATTACACCACATCACAGGGCACAATTACAACTAAGGAGAACCTCAAGGACCTAGGCATAACACTGAGCCACAACGAAAAGTTCAGCACACATATTAGCAACATAGTCGATAGTGCAAGAAAGTTATCAGGCTGGGCCCTTCGAACGTTCTCTACAAGAAATGAAGAATGCATGCTCACTCTTTGGAAATCCATGATTAAAATGCCCCAGAACCCCTAAAGCGCCGTATGTTGAAGGAGGCGATACACAATGCATCCCTCAATTGTCTGGTCAACTAAACTGAATTTTGCAAATTCGGGCATCCCACCCTTCCAGGTTGCACCCGCCGGGTGATTTAAAGTTTAAAAGTTAACCCCAAATGTTCCTAAAAGATCGCCGGGGAGGAAATACAAAGATCGCGGATTGCAAATCAGTCAATAGCACCACCCAAAGGTACAACCGCCGGGTTTTATATGCAATGTCAAACCAATTGTACCTGCCCCAGACCTCTTTGTAAAAAGGTCACCGGGAGGGAAAGACTAAACAAACAAACGGCATTGTTTCAATGGCTTATTAAAGATTTCAGCATATCTTTCACCTGTCCAAAAGAATTAAGAATAACTTCTTAATCCTCATAAAGATGAAGCATATCTTTATTAAAGATGAAGTCTTTCAAGTATCCCTTTACACTTGAGACACTAGTAAGATTCAGGCATCTTTTTATCCCATAAAAAGTCTAAGCCTATCTTAATCTCGAATCCGGCTTCTCCCAGAAGCCCTCATAGATAGCCGTCTTGAAGGCCGTGATACCCTATTGTATCAATCAATTGTTTGGCAAATTTGGTAACTCGAATCGCAAATCCGTTAATATAACCACCCGAAGGTACAACCGCCGGGTTTTATATGCAATGTCAAACCAATTTTACCTGCCCCAGACCTCTTTGTAAAAAGGTCGCCGGGAGGTAAAGACCAAACAAACAGACAGCATTGTTTCAATGGCTTTGAAAAGCAGAGAAAACCAAGTCCAACAGGTGTCAGCCTGATCACCTAGAAAACTGTGTGGAGCCCCCATCGACGGGAATAAACCAGGAAGCCTGATCCCAGGCTCGACCCTAGAAAACGCAGTTTCTGATGAGCCCTCAAGCGACCAAACTCGTCGGGGTAACTTACCTATTTTAGTCATCCTGACTAAAACTCGGTAAACAAAAACGGTGTTCTCGGAGCAACGAGAAAAACGCCGGAAAGGTAACCCACACTTAACTATACATTACAGGAGGGCGTAATGCATAAAGCAATGAATAACACAGGAAGCCTGATCCCAGGCTCGACCACAGAAAACGCAGTTTCTTATGAGCCCTCAAGCGACCAAACTCGTCGGGGTAACTTACCTATTTTGAGCCATCCTGACTAAAACTCGGTAAACAAAAACGGTGTTCTCGGAGCAACGAGAAAAAACGCCGGAAAGGTAACCCACACCAAACGAGACGGTTTAACACATTTTATACAAAGGGTGTGCGCAAAAATAGGGATACCTGAACAGGAGGGCGTAATACATAAAGCAAAAACCGGGGCAAAGGTAGCCATGACAGAGACTGGTAGGATACTTACTCCAGGTTCTGCATAGACCCGCCGGGACCCAGCTCTGGAAAAAAAGATAATTTCCAGGAATTAATGCTCATAAGGTTAACCCAAACATGTTCGCACACAAGTGTTAAATAACCCGCCGGGTAACGAGACGTAATACTCAACGACTACAGCTCGCTACGCGGTGGGGTTTCCTAAGTAAAAGATTTCCGAATATCTTAATTTGTCCAAAAGATTTATGAATACCCTCTGACATAATACATAAAGACCAGCCTGGCGTTTATAACTGATTAAGTCTTTCCGGTGGTGTTTGTTTCAAGATTCAATTTTGGAGAAAAAAAAAAATAAAAAAGACGCCGGCCCCCGAATTATCTCGTAGATCAAAAACTGGGAAGCCTGACAAATATACGAGATCTAACTTCTCCCGAAGTATCTTTTTAGATCGCCGTATGTTGAAGGCGGCGATACAAAACGTATCCCTCAATTGTCTGGTTAACTAACTGAATTGTAAATTCGTTATTCCCACCCTTCCAGGGAGCACCCGCCGGGTGTGAATATTAGTTTAAAAAACGTTAACCCCAATTGTGCCTTAAATTGCCGTATGTTGAAGGAGGCGATACACAATACATCCCTCAATTGTCTGGTCAACTAAACTGAATTTTGCAAATTCGGTCATCCCACCCTACCAGGTTGCACCCGCCGGGTGATTTAAAGTTGAAAAGTTAACCCCAATTGTTCCGAACCCCACATCTTTGTAAAAGATCGCCGGGGAGGAAATACAACAACAGCATAGTTTTATATTGGCTTTGCAAAACCGAAAAAACTACAAACAACACGTGTCCGTATGAACACTGTTAGATGGGTACAGCCAACCCGCCGGGAATCAGAAGGAACCTGAAACAGGCACCCCAGAGACGCCGTCCTGGGGAGCCACAGACACCCACTCGCCGGGGAAACAAGCCTGTTTTTAAACCACGCGTGGCCAAAACTCGGCAACCAGCCGGGTTTTTTCATGGTGTAACCGAGAAAAACCCGCCGGAAATAACCCACCCCGTCCAGATACCATCTGAACGCAACACAGGACCGAGGCGTAGCCAAAACACAACTAACGCCGGGCCCAACATAGTCCGTGGAATTAGCCAATACACAACTAACCCAGGACACATAAATAGTCCATGGAATTAGCCAATACACAACTAAACCAGGACACACATCACACAGTAGTACATATTTAGAAAATAAATCAATAACACTTGTATATGTGGTAAAGCTACGAGAGGCTGGCTAGGCCTAGGCAGACGGATAACAATAACACGTCGGAATATAAACAAAAAGCACTGAATTATATCACAACAGGAACCACCGCCAACACACCACTGTAGCAAATACTTCCGGCAAAGGGAAGAACTGACTTGGGACCCAGAAAAAACTTCACTAAGTGAAGAAAAATACGCTGGGAACGTCAGCAAAAATACGCTACCTCATCAGAAAGATAAAAGGAAGCAATAACGCGTAATGAAAGCCGCCTGCATCACAAAGCTAGCTAACTGTGAAAAAGTTCACCTGTCCACAACCGGACCACGACGATACATCCGAAATAGATGTCCCAAACACACGACCCAAAATACACTGCACTGCGGGCAACCAGCCCAGGACACTCCTGCTACGCATATCCTAACCTTACTCGATACATCCCGGAGTAAACAAATGAGAAAAAACTCACTAGGGACGCAGCAAATGCGGAACCAGCGGAGCGTGGAGAGACACGTCCGGCCGGCTGACCGCAGAGCAGAGAAGGAAGAATGACGCCTGAATCAGCGTCTGGTCAAAGATCCACACAAGTACATCTACGATATGATGGAAAGCTTATTGGATAGTTATTCTTATTTTCTTTTTCTTTTTTATTTTTTACGAAGTTTTTTCGTAGTGAGAACCCAATTCATAATGACTGAAGCCATGAGTGAGGTCGCGTGCGCTCATGATGAAGGCTCCTCAGATTTTAAATGCTCTGCGCGGTAGATTCAAACTACGGCGGATTAGTGTTTGAAGAGGATGACTTATGTAATAGGCATGTTCGTCAATGATTACGGGGCCACTACTAAATATTATGTTTTCTTTATCTCCTTACAGGAGTCAAACCTATAGTATGTTCTTCCATCCGAGAAGTAATATGTTAACCCCCATGTCATAATTGATAAGAAACTATAATACCCACGGATACACCATCGTGCAACCATTACGCCTGCCCTATTCCTGCACAGATGAGATGGTATAGGAAATTCCATTGTTCCTGTATTTCCCAATTCTACTCCATGTTCATCAAACCAGGGAATCTTATGTAAGAACCCCTGCCACCCCCCCCCCCCTTAGATTAAGTACACGATGATACCCACGGGTACACCATTGTATAATTATATAACCATTATTCCTGTAAGACCTAGACAGAGATAATGACTGAAGATGTTAGCAACCATGCAGTAACTCTAATTCTTACCCCCACCAGAGATTGTATAGATAACCCTCTTTTACCATTGTCTCGACGCATATCTACCACGAAACAATAACGAAGCTACCCCTATGAACTGCCGCTTTCTTTGGTATATATTTCATAGAAAACGCAGTTCCCTGGGACAACTAGATCAGCAAGAAATCGTGTCAACTAAAAGTGTCCATAACCCATCGTATTGACGAGTAATAATACACTATGTTTTTCTCTACTTTTATCCACAGTCAAGCACACACCTACAGCTAACCTCATCTTCCCCACAGTCCACATGATTCTATAATTTCCAGACTCGTATACCACCACCTATTGCTCATCCCCTGGTAACGTTTGATTAACCTACCTTCCCTGTCGTTAACCCCCAGTCTAAGATACCAACTGTAGCCTAATGCCACCCCTACGCCCAGAGACCTTAGGGTCAAACTTCCACGTAGCCCCCCTTAACCCTCTTCCTCTCATTAACCCCCACGCTCCTCGACTCCCTCCTGACCTAGCCTCTCCACCATACCCCCTGAATATCCTTAACTTTTCCGTTACTAACATTCTCAAACCTTTTGTATATATATTCCTATCCAGCCTACCTTCCCCCAGTAGGAAGGAACACCATTAGAACTTTACTAACCCTTTGCATGCCATCTATTCCATCACAACCCATTCACAACCCTGTACCAAATGATCGTCAGTGCGAGGCTAGCCGCCTCGCCAGTGACTAACCTCTATTGCCATACTTCCAGATAAATGTGGCAGAGTTAGCAACCCAGTCTCCACCACATCCAACAAACCATGCAATTAACAACCCAACCAATTAAACCAGCTGATCAAGGCACCTTCGGTTTTGATATTACGAACACCCACATCTGTCTCATAAAGAGAGGGTTATTACAAACACTTGTAATATGGCAAGCCCCCAGCCACAGCCGCCCAGACGACCATCACAGAGAGAGGACGCGCGCCTACCCCTTTCACCCACCCGAGGAGGGAGACCCCTACCCCTGCGGAGGTACACCTGACCCCTGTTTTGACTTCCGGGTCATTGCCAGGTAGCACAGGAATTCTTCCTATCAATGAACTAACCATGTATGACTAACACCCTTACTAACCTCTATTAACCCACAATAACCCATTAACCTTTCTTGCATACTCCGATAACCAAATTAGCACCTCAGCTATACCATTGAACGAAGACTGAGCAATCTAAGAGAGACGCTCCTATCAAAGATGTCCCAAACCTCCTCGCAAAGTAGATCCAGTCTCTCTCCCCTAAATACTTCCAGTATAGCCAAAATAGTACCTCTTACTAAGGCTCAGTTATATCACATTATGAAGGCTCCATACAGCCATGTGCCACAAGAGTAATCACCACCTTACCTAGTTTCCGTATCAATTGAGAGCTCAAATAAGTCCATCAAAACTCGAGATCCCTATTGCCTACAGGTCAGTCAGAGTCAGTCAGAGAGGAGGGTCACATCCGTCGCGGTCCGGGATTTTTCGACTATCCCGCGGGATACTGGTTATTAAACTTCCAAAAAATCACACACAAAAACAAACGTAGTGTCGCGGTTCTGTGAAGTGCAAAATCGAACCGATTGATAAAATATCTGGAGAGATATACGCGTTTTGGAGAAAAAATCCGTTAACTTCTACAGCAGTGCCACGGCGCTGGTCTAGGACAGGCCTAGGGCAGGCCCATAAGGCGGGTGGAAAGATGAAGGGAAAGAAAAAACCGTTACGTCCCAAAAGCAAAGTGTTAGCTATATAGTCCTATGAAATCAAACAGGGCTATGGGAAAATAGGAAGCCTAAGTTAAAAGAGATAGTGAACATCGTATATCACGTAAATAAACTAGGAAAGTATAATACAGAGAATTAAAGTCAGGGGAACTTTTAACTTTTAGCTAAAGAAAAAATACTTTTAGCTTGGGAACAGGACGTATGCTGTAAACAAAATACCCTCAGTGACCGCAAAGACCATAAACACATATATCCCCTCGCTCTCCTGGACACGTCCCCTCCCCTCCCCCTATACGATTTTACCAAAAGCGAAACTTAACCTCGACAGGAAAGGGTACCGACAAAACAAATATCGTAAATAATAGCAAACAGAGAAAAACAATATTTAAACAAATTAATCAGTGCAGATTATTTCTCGACCATATCGCAGGTATAGGTAGCCTGGAAAGTTCGTTATTTTCCTAGAGTGCCGTATATTCCGTTAAACAGTCGACCAAAAACGGGAAAAGTGGTTAGGGCAGTGAGAATTCTGTTTCATAAAATAATTATTGAAAGTGTTACTTAAAGTTACTTAAAGTTTATACATAACGAGTGTAAACGAGTGGCACTTCCCCCCCCCCCCCCACACTCCCCACAAACCGCGTAACAAACACCTCCTTGTCCTCCAAGCCCCCCCCCCCCCCCTCTCTCTCTCTCTCTCTCAAATGTGGTGAAAATTCGAACCTGAGCAGTGTTGAATCAAGTTGATAGGTAAAATATGAAAATTATAATAGATACTATATATACTGTAGGTAGCCTGGAAAGTTCGTTATTTTCCTAGAGTTCCGTATATTCCGCTAAACAGTCGACCAAAAACGGGAAAAGTGGTTAGGGCAGTGAGAATTCTGTTTCATAAGATAATTATTGAAAGTGTTACTTAAAGTTACTTAAAGTTTAAACATAACGAGGGTAAACGAGTGGCACTCCCCCCCCCCACACACACTCCCCACAAACCGCGTAACAAACACCTACTTGTCCTCCAAGCCCCCCCCCACCCCTCTCTCTCTCTCTCCCCCATGCAAGGGCAGGTGGAAAAAAAAAAAAAAAAATTTACCAGAGACAACTGTACGAGTTGTAAGATGAATTTACACATGCATGAAGGCACCGCATGTCGGATATGCAAGCAACGATACCACTGGATTTGCATAGGATTGACACCAATAAATGAGGCGTACAATACAAGAGGGAAGAACCTCCATTTCTGCGATAGTTGTTTCGATATCACATGGCAAGTCATACAGACTGTAGAAAATACAGAAGTAAAAGATAGACTGAAATATAGCCAAGACATAGCTACCTTTCACAGAATATGGGGAACTATTGGGGCCTCAGGGCCCATACAAATATCACAACCCTCATGATAATGCCCACATTGCCTCCTGCACATCAACACACATCGCCTGCCGAACAACAACCTTTTGCACCCTACATATACACAAACCCTGCCGCACATCTCCCCAGACCCAGAAAACACCCACATTAATCCCATCTATGGCCATTGACCACCCTACTGCTGTTGATCAAATACAATTGCAGGATGAATGTAGGATGCAACAAGCCCCCATATCAGGCTCCCCTTCCACATCGTCTCCCCCCTCACCACTGCCACCTGCCCACCTACAACCGACCCGTAACTCCACCCCCCTGCAGGCCTCACCCACCCATACACCAAGCCCACTATCACCCACAACCACACTTAGCTCACCACATAACCCCTTGCAGCCCCAGCCACACCTACTGGGGTTGTCTACACCAGTGTGCATTTATTATCTGGAAAGAAGGTGCTACTTTGGTCAAAAGGGCGAATATAATGGGAATTCATGTAGATTTGCTCATCCCAAAATTTGCAACAACATAACCAGTCATGGAAAATGTAGATTTGGTGAAACCTGCAGATACCACCACCCATCCCTTTGCAAGACATCACTTGAGAGCAAGACCTGCTACAAAATGAAATGCCCAGCTTTTCATATTAAAGGGACTTGGAGATATGCTAGACCTAACACGAATGGTAGCCCAAAAAACTCTCTAGCTATGCGAGGACGAGACAGAGGAAAAAGGCAAGGAGGGAAAGGGCAGATGAAGATGAAGAGACTGAGGGAGATGGAAGAGCACATAGAACACCTCGAGCACCTCCTGGCCTCCCAAGAGTGGCCAATACATCCCGAAGACTATTAGGTACACATAGTACTCCAAACAATCCCTCCCCAATCTTGTTTGCAAATATCCAAGGCCTAAAAAATAGAACCACGAACAAAGTACCATTTATTAGGGGCCTGCTAGAAGAAGGAAACGCTATATTTGCGGCTCTCACAGAAACTCACATTAAAGATCAGGAAGATAGTGAGGTATGGATTCTTGGTTACAACCTACATAGGGCGGACAGAACGCATAGATCACATGGAGGTGTAGCCTTGTACATACATGACTCACTGATATGTACTGAATTCCTAAATAACAGTAATGAAGTGGTGGAAATACTTGGAGTTAAAATAGAATCCCTAAATTTAGCAGTTATTGTTACATACAGGCCTCCAGACTCATCCCGAGAAGAATTCAAAACCCAGCTCAACAAAATAAAATCAGAAGTGGAAACCCTGGGGAACCCAACACCAAATATTATATGGCTAGGAGACTTTAACCTACCAAACATTAAATGGAGACAACTAGAAAACCAGTTAGTGGCAAATAACACCGGAGAAGCAAATACTAATACGAGAGAGCTTTTTGAACTTTGTGATTTTTTTAGTCTTACCCAACATATTGCTGAACCCACACGGGAAAACAATATCTTAGACCTGGTCTTCACTAACAACGACTCTCTAGTACACAGCATTAACATATCGGACACAACATACTCAGATCATAAATTAATTGAGATCAAAACAACCTTAGAAAGTGTACAGACAACCTCAGAATCGAGAACAAAAACCGGCCCCTTCAGTAAATTTAACTTCAATAACAAAAACATTAGGTGGGAAGAGGTAAATCAAGAAATGGAGGAAATAGACTGGGAAGATTTAATGGATAATCTGACACCAGCAGAATGTCTAGTCTTAATAACAGAAACCATGACCCAAATCTGTAGCCACCATATACCTGCAAGACAAACAAAAAAGAAAAGAAGAAAATTACTCACACAAAGACGCACACATCAAAATCTACAGGATAGGCAAAAGGTCGAAATAGATAGAGAAATTGTGGAAATTGAACAAAGGCTAAGAATATCATATGAACTATAACATATGGAAGAGGAGAGGAAAGCTATTGCAGGTATAAAGGAAAATTTCAAATACTTCTTTTCATACGCCAAACAAAAGGCTAAAACAACATCAAACATCGGCCCACTGAGCAAAGGGGACGGCTCTTTCACAGGGGACAAAAAGGAAATGAGCGAACTATTAAGCAGGCAGTATGAAATGGCATTCAGTGAGCCTGATGAAACAAAAGTCATCAGAGACCAAAATATATTTTTCATGGAAACCTCCCCCACGGAAACCCCTCAGATGCTGGATATTGATTTCGGTCCAAAAGACATAGAAGAGGCCATTTCCAACATGCCATCCCACTCAGCACCAGGCCCGGACTCATGGAATTCGATCCTAATGAAAAAATGTAAGGAAAACCTCTCAAAACCCCTGGCTATAATGTGGAGGAGTCTAGACACTGGTGACATACCAGATAGCTTGAAAAACGCAATAATTGACCCACTGCATAAAGGAGGGAGTAAAGCACTACCAAAAAACTACCGCCCGGTAGCTCTAACCTCTCACATCATTAAAGTTTTCGAGCGAGTCCTGCGAAGCAAAATTTCAACATTCATGGAGACAAATGAACTACACAACACCGGTCAACATGGGTTCAGAGCGGGAAGATCATGTCTCTCACAACTTTTGGAACACTATGACAAAATTCTTAAAGCGCTAGAAGAAAAGAAAAACGTGGATGTCATTTACACCGATTTTGCTAAGGCATTTGATAAATGTGACCATGGTATAATAGCCCACAAACTGAAAGCAAAAGGTATAACTGGGAAAATCGGACGGTGGATATACAATTTCCTCGTAAACCGAAAACAATCGGTAGCAGTAAACCAAGTCACTTCTGAGCCTTCGGATGTCAAAAGCTCAGTGCCCCAAGGAACAGTGTTAGCGCCCCTTCTGTTCCTCATACTAATTTGCGACATAGATACCAACACCAGACACAGTACGGTGTCGTCTTTTGCTGATGACACAAAATTAAGCAAGATAGTAAACACACAAGAGGACACTGGCCGACTGCAGGAAGACATGAATGTAGTGTTCCAGTGGACCAGGGAAAACAACATACAATTAAATGAGGAAAAATTCCAATTAATACGGTACGGAGATAATAATGGTGTTAAAGAAATTAGAAATTACTTAACAGAATCTAACCACATAATAGAACGGAAAGACAGTGTGAAAGACCTTGGGGTATTAATGTCTGAAAATATGGGTTTCAAAGTACATAACCAGGTCAAAGTGGCGGCTGCGAAACGTCTAACGGGTTGGATTCTGCGTACTTTTAAAACACGCGGTGAATTGCCTATGATAACGCTCTTCAAATCTCTAGTGCTACCGCGGCTTGAATACTGTAGTGTATTAACATCCCCATACAAAGCAGGTGAAATAAATGACGTAGAGAGTGTACAAAGAAATTTCACTTCGCATATAAGTTCGATAAAACATCTACACTATTGGGAGCGTTTAAGAGCACTGAATCTGTACTCACTGGAACGTAGAAGAGAACGTTATCTAATAATATACACGTGGAAAATCACAGAGGGTTTAGTACCAAACCTACATACTCCGATAGTCATGAAATTCAGTGATAGGAGAGGCTGGGAATGCGAAATCCCCCGGATGAATAACAGGGGTGCTATGGGCTCTCTGCGAGAGGGCTAGTTATCACACAGAGGCCCACGTCTCTTCAACAAACTCCCACGGCGAGTAAGAGACATGAGGGACATCTCGTTAGACAACTTCAAGAGAGCCCTAGATGTCGAACTGCAAAAAGTGCCAGACGAGCCCATCCTCGCAAGGGAGCGAGCTGTCGCTTCAAACAGTCTACTGCACCAAATCACCACCCATAACGAGGGGCGTCGCGCTCCTTGGTGCCGCTAGAAGAGCGGCGAACACATCCAAAGGTATCCAAAGGTACGGTAAGGTCCAAAACCGAACCTATAAACCGAGCTCCAGCCCCCAGTAAAATCAGTTGAAAGATAGACACCAAACAGTGGCTGGTCCCTTGTGTTGACCTCTAGCTCTATCATTGTTTGTTCCTGAGAATTGAGTTCCAGAGCCGGCAGACTCCGTGGCAGATTTAGATAGAAGGATCTGTCCACGTAAAAGAAATCTACGTACACCTTATAACCTTCATACAGACCGGGAAGCTGAGCGATCGACGTGAGATGCGCTTGGCGTTAATTCCGATCTAGATTAACAGGAAGATCCTATTATCTGTGATTCAGGTCTAGAAACCAGAGGGTATATAAGAGTGTAACAAGCAACGATCGCTAAGAGATCCGTCTTGAGAACTTTCTACATATGGACCATCTGGACGGCCGCGGAACCAGTCGTTAGCCCCCAACATCACGGACGCAAGATAACCAGGACCAGACCAATCAAATACTACCCAAGATTCACTCTATCAGTGCTACAGTGTTACAGTGCTATTTAGAGACTCGCTTATTAATATTTCTATGAAGTGGCTATATCTTTGCCCCAGTATAATTCATATATAACCATTCCATTAGGAAGTGCTAAGCGTATCAGTGTGTATTAATTAACAGGCGATATTAACTCTCGTAATTACCCATATATCCAGATATTATTACATAGAAGTGAAACCCTAGTGATATCTGATGTTCGCCCACTGATTTGCGTTCTATGTGTTTCTGATACAAGAATATAAAACTTAGATCAGTACCCCCCTGAGGTTACTAGAATTCCCGTATTCTAAAATACGCGTGTCTAATCTAGTCTGTGAACTACTACTTGTGCACCAGAGCTACCAGTGATAAATCTAACAGTGAATATGAATCTATAAGTAACATTTATGGTCTCCAGTATATAAACTTGTGAATAAAGCCAGTGATCAGAAGATAAATACCTGAACGTTGGAAGTGGGAGACTAGGCTCCATCCAGATCCACTTAATGCTAGTGTTGTTCAATTCTATCATTTGTCTTGTACGAGTATTCATATCTTCTTATGCTTCATATTAATCATCATCAAGAAAATTATAGAAGTGTCTACATCAATAAAAGTGATCGTGTGTCTTGTTACCGTGTGCTTATTTTGTGTTCTCTATTCCTCATACCTTGTTTTGTGCATGCAGCCTTCTATACCGAGTCAGTTAGAACTCACATTACCCAAGTTAATCCTGTAGAAAAACAGGGCATAACATTGGTGGCAGCGGTGGTTCTTGATTCGGATAAAAGGTTGCATTACATTGCAAGTTTGGAACAGCCAGAACACGATAACATCATGGCGCACCGTTCTCACATCCCCATCCCACATTATGATGGGGAGACTTACGAGATCGAAACGTTCATGGACATAGTGAAACCCGTACTTGACCTAGTTTATACCACGGACGCAGAAAAGATAGCTGTGACATTAACGCACCTGGGAAAAGCCGTTTCCCTGGTTGCCTACCAAGTGCACCCTGCTCTCACATGGGACGAATTTTGCCCAATAGTGATAGAGGCCATTAAGCCTTCGTTGGGCGTTTTCATGGTCCACACCCGTATCCAAGACACTAAATTCGAAGGCGATCTAGTTGCCACAGTGAATAAGATCGCCCAACATATCAAAGTGTCTTTCCCCACATTGACCAGAATCCAGCAAGAACAGCAGATTCTAGTCAACCTTGTATCGATATTGCCCTCAGCAGTAAAGGATCATTTCCGTGTGCACAATTTCGTCGGATATCAAAAAGATCTCATCACGATCTGACGTATTTTGGCCGTGCGCACAGAAACACCCACCCAAATCGCTGTAATCAAGAGGTTCCCCACACACCCGCAGCACCTCGACACCCAAAATCCCAAGGCTCAAACCTTCAACTCCAAGAATGCCTACCCATCCTCATCCTTCCACAACAAACCTACCTACCCTTCCGGCAAGCCCCAACCCAGTAGGCCCCGGTTCCAACCTACCCAGCCACGCAGAATCTTCAACCGGAACAAAACCTACAACACTTACCAAAGTAAGAAACCTACATTAGTGATTATCAACCCCTATGATTTCCCTGCCTGTAGTGCTAAGTGTGCCCTCCATCAAATTCGTGACTCTGCCAAACCTCGTCCCTTTACTCCTCGCATTTCTGTAAATGAAGAGGAGTTGGGACAAGAGGAAGAAATGGAGGAAATGCACACCGAAGACATAGCCCATATCATGACCTCAGACGATACCGAGGAAACCCTGGAGGAGGTAGATACCGACTCCCAGGATTTTTAAAGTATCCCCCGCCCACGATGGCCTCGGCGGGGGACGCCATAACTGATCGCACTGCCCCCATTTACTACATGGCCAAAATCAAGGACCTTCCTGTCCGCTTGTTAATCGACATGGGAGCTGCTAAGTCATGTTTGTTCAAGTCTTATTATGATCAACACCACCGACTATTTGGCCCCTTGTTACCTACCAAATCAGAACTAAGCTCAGCTGCTGATACCTACTTAAATCTCCTAGGAGACACTTTGCCCCTGTCAGTAACTACTCCTGCCCCCCATGCCCGTTGTTATCACCCGTTCACAGTATTTTCCTCCCACTCTAAACATTACGATGGTTTCCTTGGACTTGACCTCCTTCAAAAACTCCAGGCCCAGGTTGACTGCGGCCAGAGGCTGATCTCATTCAAAAAAAAAATCCAACCCAAAGCCTCTGACAAACCAATCACGCAGAAACCAGTTCACAAAAAGAAAAAAACACCTCCACCCTCAACAAACTCTGAGTCAAGATTACCAAGTTGCAGCTAGCACTAAGGTAACTCCTAACCCCCCCCCCCCCCTTGCCCCGAGTTCTCTCAAAATATCACTCATTCCGTTGAAAAAATGCCTCAACAAACGAAAGAAGACAAGTCCAAGCAACTCAATGATGTAAACCCCCCCATTTCTCCTAACTCTGTCCAGGATCAATCCTCCCATGTTTCCAGGACAGACTCTTATGTATGTAAAAACCATTCTACCAAATATTTATGTACACATGTTTCCAGGGAAAATGCCGACCTATGTACCCAACAATGTTTTCCCCATGCCCCCAGAAATGCTCAGCTATTCCACAACCAACAAAATTTCCCTTGTGACAGCTTTCCGTCAGTAGCTCCCTTCCACCCCCACACAATTCACACCCCTAAAAAACTTCAAAACCCCACACTTGACTCACCCCCTCATGACAGACAAACCCACCAATCCCATATAACCTCTAAACAAACCGTCACTGCCACCGACAAAACTCCCCAAATTCGTCCTTTTAACAACCACAAATCAGTACATTAGTCCTCCACCAATAACCCATGTTCTATACCTAACTCTTCCCCCACCAACCCTCCGCAGTCCCACCAACAAATTCCGTTTTCTAAATCACTCACACCTCACCACTCTGATCCTCCCACACGCGCCGTTAATCCCCCCTCACGCGTGACCCCCACCAAAGTGATTCCCCCCCCCCCCCCTCATGCGTACCGAGAACCTGCTCACCAGTCGGTCCCCCACCATCATTAGCCCAGCTGTAGTTCAAGATAAATGTCAAATTCCCCCCCGCCATCAAAAATGGGTTAACCTTCGACCCATACCCCAAACTCACATGATATTTTCCCCCACTACCACGTCCACCAACCCCAATCACTAACATCAACAATGCTGTACACATACTCAATAAAACTATCCAAAACGCTGACAAGAAACACATTCCAAGAGGTAACAGAAAAAGACACAACCCCAACTTCACACCAGAAATTCAAAACCTCATCAGACAACGCGACATACTGAAACACTCCCCAGCACCCCACACACAAGACATCACACAACAAATTCAAGCACTCAACACCCAAACTAACAACAAAATACAAGAACAACAAAAACTAAATTGGAATAACTTCCTACAAACACTTGATCACAAAACAAACCCCAAAAAACTCTACAAAACACTAAACAGCATCACACTTTCCAACAGCAACACAACACAATCACATGCTGCAATCACAACAACAGACTCTACTCCTTCATGTAAACAACAAGCAAACACTCTCATCAATCACTTTTCACATGTCAGCCACCTAAAACCTCACAAAGACGACCGACGTGTCATCCGACGTAAGAGACAATTCCCCACAGACCCTGACTATACACCCTTCACCAATCACCAGACAAAGCATATCATCAACAATCTCAAGCACTCACCCGCCTGTGGCCTAGACAACATAAGCAACATACACCTCAGACACCTGGGACCACAAGGCATACAAGCACTCACTAACATATCAAACTACAGCTATTCACACAACACAATACCAGACATTTGGAAGCATGGTATCATCATCACATTCCCCAAACCCAACAAAGACACCACGCTACCCTCCTCGCACCGCCCCATCACACTCCTTTGCTCCCCCTCCAAAGTCATGGAATGCCTAGTATTACAACTAATTACACCTGACCTACCCCTAGCTCCAACACAACATGGCTTTAGGCCACTGCACTCTACAAACACTCTTCTCACAGACCTTACACAAAGAGCTTTCGACGGCATCAATTCAGCTAGACCACCACACAGATCACTATTAGCCACACTCGACATTAGTAAAGCCTTCGATGCCATCCCCCGCCACAACCTAACAAACAAAATCTACAACACAAACATGCACAACAACACAAAACGGTGGCTGGCCAACTTCCTAGCAGGCAGATGTGCACACGTATCTTTTGCCGGTCAGTCATCTAAAATCAGAAACTTTCCAAACGGAGTCCCACAAGGATCCGTCCTATCGCCCGCACTCTTCAATCTGTACATGCATGATATAACTACACCCAATACGCCCCAAATAAACTTAGCCTTCTATGCAGATGACATAACACTCACATGCACACACCATAACCCAAAAAGAGCAACAGATCTCCTTCAACCCTATCTCAAAACACTACATGGCTGGTGCACTACAAACAGACTTAATCTAGCCCCAGCCAAATCCACCGCAACCCTGCTCACAAGTTGGACAGGAGAACACGAATACATCCCTCAACTCACCATAAACAACACACCCCTAACACATACACACACACCCAAAATCCTAGGAGTAACATATGATACTCATATGACATTCAAACAGCACACCACAAACATTAAAAAGAAACTGACACCCAGACTTAACGCCCTCAGGTCACTTGCTCACACAAAATTTGGACACAACAAAGAAACTACCACCACAGTATATAAACAATGCATAAGATCAGTGATGGAATACGCAAGCCCAGCCTGGGCTTCTAACCTAGCTGAAACACATCATAAGACCTTACAGACTATTCAAAACAAAGCCCTGAAGATCATTACAGGCTGCACAGCTACTGCACCCACAGATCACCTACATCAAGAAACCAAAATCCTCAAAGTCAAAGACCATCTGGACATGAGAGGCACTCAATTCCTGGCAGCAGCCTCCACGAACCAAGACCACCCACTAAACTACATGGCAACACACCCACAGACACCAAGAAATATCAAAACAACACCCAGCACACGGTATCACACACAATTATTGTCCTCTCTCCCTCCCTGCCCACCCCGAACCAACTTCCAGAAGCACATCCATACTCATATCTCTCACCGATCCATCCACTCACTCACAGACAACACGCAGCTGCATGCACGACCTCCCGAAATCCATCCTTCCGAATCCTCCCTTCCTCGCGAGGACAGAGTCCACCTGGCCAGGCTGAGATGCAGACACCATCCAGCTCTCCTGAGCTATCAGAAGAGACTGGATGACTCCGTTGTCGACGCCTGCCCGGGATGTAACACAGCACCCCATACCATTAAACACATCATAGAAGACTGCATTTCACACAACCACTTACGCCAACAACACAATCTACACTCAATGAGAGCTCTGTGGGAAAGCCCGATCGTGGCCATGGCCTTTCTCAGGGACTCGGGGCTGTTCGGCCAGGCAGCTTAGGGAACAACAACAACAACAACAACCCCAATCGTTGCCTCCTACAACCCGCCATAATTTCCGCTCGCATAAACCACATTCTAGTGGCCAATATCTCTGAAGAATCCCTGACATTACCAAAAGGCCTCATCATAGTAGACCTCGAAACATTTGATGACCTCCCTATAGATTCCAATGAAACCCCTACCAGTCTCAAATTACCCCCTCTCCCCGACACATTATCCGACCACCAAAAACACAGCATGTACGAACTATTGCTAGAGTTCAGTGACGTATTTGCCCAACAGCCCACTGAAATAGGACAGACCGATGTTGAACAACACATCATTAACACCACAGGCCCCCCCATAAGACAACCATCCTGTAGAAAAAATCCCATACAACGCCAGGAAGAGGAACGCCAAGTCCAAGAGATGTTAGAGGCCGGAATTGCTACCCCGTCCATCAGCCCCTGGTCTTCCCCTGTTGTCCTAGTAAAAAAGAAAGATGGGTCAATCCGTTTTTGCGTAGATTACAGGAGATTGAATGACGTAACCATTAAGGACGCTATGCCATTACCCAGGATAGACGATTCCCTTGACTCCCTATACGGATCCAGATGGTTCATTACCCTCGACTTGCAAGCAGGGTATTGGCAAGTGCCCATCAAGGCAGAGGACCAAGAAAAAACAGCATTCTCCACTAGTGGTGGCCACCACTACGAATTTAACATCCTACCTTTTGGTCTCAGCAACGGACCCGCCACTTTCTCCCGTTTGATGGAAGCGGTATTACATGGCCCTACCTGGGAAACCTGCCTAGCGTATCTAGACGATATCATTGTGTACTCACAAACCTGGGAAGAACACCTCCTCAGGTTGAAACAAGTTCTTCAAAGAATCCGAGCCGCCGGGCTGAAATTGAAACCCTCAAAATGCGAGATTGCACGAAATAAGATAGATTTCCTCGGCCACATAATATCTGAACATGGCATTGCACCAGACCCCAAGAAACTTCAAGCCATACAAAACCAACCCCCACCCACCACCGTTAAAGGAGTGTGTTCTTTTCTAGGTTTAGCCACATACTACAGACGTTTCGTCCCACACTTTGCCGCAATAGCCAGACCCCTCCACTAACTCACCCTCAAGGACACCACATTCACCTGGACACCTGAAAGAGACCTCGCTTTTAACACTTTGAAACAAAAGCTGATCCAAGCCCCTATTGTCGCTTTCCCTGATTACCATAAACCTTTCCGTCTTTATACCGACGTATCTCTGTACGCGATTGGTGCAGTTTTAGCTCAAGTAAGAGACGGAGAGGAACATGTGATAGCGTATGCCAGCTCCACATTCAACCAAGCCCAACAGAATTATGCAGCCACCAAGAGAGAGTGCCTAGGGATCATCTGGGCACTCAACTACTTCAGGTCATTTGTGTTGGGCGCGAAACTAGATATAATAACCGACCATCAATCTTTGCAATGGTTGCGTAGGTGCGAAACCAACACAGCCATCTTGGTACGCTGGAGAGAGACACTAGAGGACTACGATTTTACAATACAGTATCGTCCAGGTAAACTTCACACCAATGCAGACGCCCTGTCACGTTTGCCAGTACCGAAAGACCCCCCACCAACCTAGCCGCCTTACAAAACACTGAGCTCTTACATGCCCCCATCAACCAACATAATTCCCCCCCAGCCCCCTCACTAATTCAATCTTGGGAAACAAGGATCAGACCACCCTGGATACCGTTAAATATCTTCAAGAAACTGACTCGCTGGGGAGATCAACTTGCCACAGACTCCGGTCACATAGTCCTAGACCCCACCATTGCCCACGACTACATGATTGCCATCCACGAGGGAAACGGCATACACCTTGGCACAAAAGAAAATTTTAAAAATCTTCGCGGATCAGTACTGGACCCCCATTCCCTCCAAGATTGCACAACGCGTGACAGAATCCTGCAAACCTTGTTTATTGGGGAAGGATACATCACGCACCCCAGGCCCAGTTGGTACCATTTCTGCCAACAAACCGTTCCAAGTCCTATCCCTCGACATCATGGGCCCGTTTCCTTCTTACGCTGGCAACCGCTATATCGTCACATTTGTTGACGTATATTCAAAAATGTTAATAGCCTGCCCAGTTAAAGACCACACAGCCACCACAGTCGCCGCAGAAGTATTCCCTATATTCGGCCTCCCCCTTGGTCTTCTATCCGACAATGCCCCCGAATTTAGTGGACACTTTTGGCACCAGTTCACCCAACAATGCGGTATTAAGATCAAACACTCATCCCCGTACTGGCCTCAAGGAAATGCTAAATGCGAACGCAGCCATCGCACCATCAACAACCAGTTACGTACCAAAATGATTGCTCTTAACACCTCAGACTGGCCATCACAGATAAAAATGATACAATGGGGCATGAACACCTGTCCCCGAGAAGACGGTATTTCACCTCATGAACGTGTTTACGGCGTACCCCCCCTGTTACTGCCGTTCCACCATCACGCTCACCTCCCCTCCAACACCTCCACAATTGACCCATTGCAACATCTGCAAAACACCCTCCATACCGCCCAAACCTGTCAAAACACCAAAAATGATAACCCCGATGATAAAAACCCTTTCGCCATCCATGACACCGTAATGGTAGCCAACCTCCCTGTCACCAACAAATTAGGCCCTCGCTATGTCGGACCCTACACCATCACCAAAGTCCTAAATGCCTATCAAGTCATCATTGATTATCACGGCGTTACTCACACGTTCAGAAATAGATTCGTCCGAGCATTTAAACCTCTAAAACCACAAGACATTACCCCACCCCACACGTCCGACCCTGAATTGAACACCCCTACTACCCCTCCCACTCAGGCTATATATGTTCCCCTACAAACCCCTAAAGGCCTCAACCCTCCAGCATAGAACCTGCCGATCATTCCTCAACATACCCCCCAAACTATCCTCCACAAACCCCAAGCCCCCACTATCACACCTTCCTCCACCATGACCAATTCCTTCACTTCTGATAGTCAAGTACCTCCCCAAAATATCAAAGTACGAAAACCTCCACCCACAACCCCGACCACAACAGAAACCCTCCCGTCTAGCCCTGAAGTACCTCCACCAGGCACCATAGTAAGAAAACCACCACCCCCACCTAAAACCAAGTACACACCCAACCGCACCACACAATCTACCCCAGTCACCTCACGCTACAACTTACGCCCACGACTGAAATCCTTTAAACCCTCCAGAAAACACACCCTGATAACAAAGTTCCGTAGAGCTGCCAGACCACTATCCTCCTCCTCCTCTTCTTCTTCGTCGAATTCTCCTCCACAAAGGGAAAGAAGACGAATAATCACAAGCAAACACCATCACCCCTCTAACTATATTCCAAAAATAACAACCTCCACCCTCCCACGAAAGCAAATACCTTCCCCTTCAACCCCCACCTCATCACCCCGAATGACCTTCTAGATCTGCCCCCCCACCAAACCACCTATTTCCACCACCATCAAATCACCAACCCCACCAAAGAACACACCCAACACACTTTCCTACCCCCAACCCTCCCAATTAAACCTCCACTCACTACCCACTCGTCTAGCCCCCCCCGCATCCACCCCTTTCCCCTCCACTATCCCTGCGACCCCACCCACGCATCAACCAACCTCATCATCTCATAAAATCCCCAACCAACCTCCCCCTAAAGACTACCCTATGCCCCCATAAATCTATGTATGTTCTCCCATCCGAGAAATAATTTGTTCACCCCTTAAAATACCTTGTCTTGCCAGACTAAGTTTCTGAAGACCAACCGCCCCCATAAATCTATGTATGTTCTTCCATCCGAGAAGTAGTATGTTAAAAACCCCATGTCCTAATTGATAAGAAACTAAGATACCCACGGGTACACCAGTGTATATAGAACCATTACTCCCGTAAGACCTAGACAGCCATGACTGAAGATGTTAGCCACCATGCTATAACTTAATGCTTACCCCAACCAGGGATTGTATGTACAACCCTCTGTTACCATTGTATCGACCACTTTCACCACGAAACAATACCGAAGCTAACCCTACGAACTGTCGTTTTCTTTGGTGTATATATCATAGAAAACGCAGCTCCCAGGAACAACTGGACCAGCAAGAAATAGTGTCAGAGTAACAGTATCCATAACCATCGTATTGACGAATAATAATACACCATGTTTTTCCCTACTTTATCCACAGTCAAGCACACACCTATAGTTAACCTCCTTTTCCCCCACAGCCCCACAGTCCACATGATTCTATCTTTTCCAGACTCATATACCACCCCGTATTTGCTCATCCCCCGGTAGCATTTGTCTAACGTACTTTCACTGTCATTTCCCCCCAAACTCCAATATCAACTGTAGCCTAATGCCACCCCCACGCCCGGAGACCTTAGGGTCAAACTTCCACGTAGCCCCCTGAACTCTCTCCCTCTCATTAACACCCCGCGCTCCTCGACTCTTTTCCGACCTAGCCTCTCCCTCATACCTCTTGAAGATCCTTGATTTTTCCGTTGCTAATGCTCTCCAACCTTTTATATATATACTCCTATCCAGCCTACCTTCCCTTAGTAGGCCGGAACAACATTAGAACTTTACTAACCCTTTGCATGCCATCTATTCCCTCACAACCCATTCACAACCCTGCACCCAATGATCGTCAGTGCGAGGCTAGCCGCGTCGCCAGTGACTAACTTCTATTGCCATGCTTCCAGATAAATGTGGCAGAGTTAGCAACCCAGTCTCCACCACATCCAGCAAGCCATACAATTAACAACCAACCGATTAAACCAGCTAGTCAAGGCACCTTCGGTTTTCGTATTAAGAACACCCACATCTGTCTCATAAACAGAGGGTTATTACAAACACTTGTGATATGGCAAGTCCCTAGCCACAGCCGCCGGATGACCATCCCAGAGAGAGGGCGCAAAACTACCCCTTTTTACCCACCCGAGGAGGGAGACCCCCACCCCTGCGGAGGTATACCTGACCCCTGTTTTGACTTCCGGGTCATTCCCAGGTAGCACAGGAATTCTTCCTATCAATGAACTAACCATGCATGACTAACCCCTTTACTAACCTCTATTAACCCACAATAACCCATTCACCTTTTTTGCATACTCGGATAATCAAATTAGCACCTCAGCTATACCATAGAATGAAGACTGAGTAATATAAGAGAGACGCTCCTATCACAGCTGGCCCAGTCCTCCTCGCAAAGTAGATCCAGTCTCCCTCCCCTAAATACTTCCAATATAGCCAAAATAGTACCTCTTACTAAGGCTCAGTTATATCACATTATGAAGGCTCCCTATAGCCATGTGCCACAAGAGTACTCACCACCTTACTGAGTCCCCGTATCTATTGAGAGCTCAAATAATTCCATAAGACTCGAGATCCCTATGGCCTACAGGGTCCAAAACCGAGCCTATAAACCCAGCCCCCGCCCCCAGTAAAATCAGTTGAAAGATAGACACCAACCAGTGGCTGGCCCCCTTAAGTTGACCTCTAGCTCTGCCCTTGTGTTGTTCCTGAGATTTGAGATCCCAGAGCCGGCAGACTCCGTGGCAGATTTGAGATAGAAGCATCTGTCCACGTACAAGAAATCTATGTGCACCTTATAACCTTCACACACACCAGTGGGTATATAAGCGTGTAGCCAGCAGGAACCCCCAAGAGATCCGTCTTGAGAACTTCCTACATATGGACCACTTGGACGGCCGCGGAACCAGTCGTTAGCCCCCAACATCACGGACGCAAGATAACCAGGACCATACCAACAAAATACTACCCAAGATTCACTTTATTAGTACTAACGTGTTACAGTACTAATTAGAAATTCACTTATTAATCTTTCTATGAAGTGGCTATATCTTTGCCCAGTGTAATTCATATATAACCATTCCATTTGGGAAGTGCTAAGCGTATCAGTGTTTATTAATTAACAGGCGACATTAACTCTCGTAATTACCTATCCAGATATTAAAACCCTAGTGATATCTAGTGTTCGCCCACTGATTTGTGTTCTACGTATTTCTGCCATAAGAATATAAAACTTAGATCAGTACCCCCCTGAGGTTACTAGAATTCCCGTGTTCTATAACATACGCGTGTCTCATTCTAGCTGTGAACTACTACTTGTGCACCAGACCTGCCAGTGATAAATCTAATTAGTGAAATTGAATCCATAAGTAACATTGAGGTCTTCCAGTATATACACTTGCGAACCAAACCAGTGATCAGAAGAGTATACCTGAACGTTGGAAGTGGGAGACTAGGCTCCATCCAGATCCACTAATGCTAGCGGTTCATTTCTATCAATTGTCTTGTACGAGTATTCCTATTTTTCTATGCTCCTATCTACTTAAATAAACGTGATCGTGTGTCTTGTTACCGTGTGTTTATTTTGTGTTCTCTATTCCTCATACCTTGTATTGTGCATGCAGCCTTATATACCCAGTCAGTTAGAGCCCACATTACCCAAGTTAATCCTGTACAAAAACAGGGCATAACACCAATGATCGTCAGTGCGAGGCTAGCCGCCTCGCCAGTGACTAACTTCTATTGCCATACTTCCAGATAAATGTGGCAGAGTTAGCAACCCAGTCTCCACCACATCCAGCAAGCCATACAATTAACAACCAACCGATTAAACCAGCTAGTCAAGGCACCTTCGGTTTTGGTATTAAGAACACCCACATCTGTCTCATAAACAGATGGTTATTACAAACATTGTGATATGGCAAGCCCCTAGCCACAGCCGCTGGACGACCATCCCAGAGAGAGGGCGCACAGCTACCCCTTTTTACCCACCCGAGGAGGGAGACCCCACCCCTGCGGAGGTATACCTGACCCCTGTTTTGACTTCCGGGTCATTGCCAGGTAGCACAGGAATTCTTCCTATCAATGAACTAACCATGCATGACTAACCACTTTACTAACCTCTATTAACCCACAATAACCCATTCACCTTTTTTGCATACTCGGATAATCAAATTAGCACCTCAGCTATACCATAGAATGAAGACTGAGTAATATAAGAGAGACGCTCCTATCACAGCTGGCCCAGTCCTCCTCGCAAAGTAGATCCAGTCTCCCTCCCCTAAATACTTCCAGTATAGCCAAAATAGTACCTCTTACTAAGGCTCAGTTATATCACATTATGAAGGCTCCCTATAGCCATGTGCCACAACAGTACTCACCACCTTACCGAGTCCCCGTATCTATTGAGAGCTCAAATAATTCCATAAGACTCGAGATCCCTATGGCCTACAGGGTCCAAAACCGAGCCTATAAACCCAGCCCCCGCCCCCAATAAAATCAGTTGAAAGATAGACACCAACCAGTGGCTGGCCCCCTTAAGTTGACTTCTAGCTCTGCCCTTGTGTTGTTCCTGAGATTTGAGACCCCAGAGCCGGCAGACTCCGTGGCAGATTTGAGATAGAAGCATCTGTCCACGTACAAGAAATCTATGTGCACCTTATAACCTTCACACACACCAGTGGGTATATAAACGTGTAGCCAGCAACGATCGCCAAGAGATCCGTCTTGAGAACTTCCTACATAATTTATGGACCACCTGGACGGCCGCGGAACCAGTCGTTAGCCCCCAACATCACGGACGCAAGATAACCAGGACCAGACCAACAAAATACTACCCAAGATTCACTTTATTAGTACTAACGTGTTACAGTACTAATTAGAAATTCACTTATTAATCTTTCTATGAAGTGGCTATATCATTGCCCAGTGTAATTCATATATAACCATTCCATTTGGGAAGTGCTAAGCGTATCAGTGTTTATTAATTAACAGGCGACATTAACTCTCGTAATTACCTTTATCCAGATATTATTACATAGAAGTAAAAACCCTAGTGATATCTAACGTTTGCCCACTGATTTGTTTTCTACGTATTTCTGCCATAAGAATATAAAACTTAGATCAGTACCCCCCTGAGGTTACTAGAATTCCCGTGCTCTAAAACATACGTAAAATACCACAGGAACACTGTGGTACGAAAATCCTGAGAACGAAACCTCCAACCCTAACGAGCCACAGGAACGAAAATCCTGAGAGAGAAACTACCATCCCAACGAGATCCCAGGCCCCTTTTCCTTTTTCCGATTTGGTCTCTCTCCCTCTCTCTCAATTCATTCCACATATTATACGTCTCTCAATCAGTCTTCTAATATACAAACCACAATACTTTACTCACTGATATTCTTGATGTACCACCTAAGTATGTATTTAATTATGTAACCACCATACAGACTATAATACTTTCATTGTGTAGGTTCGAGGCGATCTAAGACACCGTAACTTCCATTTCACACCAAATCAGATCGTGATTACGTCAGCCCTGTATTTAGTTATATAACAATCAATTCTAACAATTCTATGTCTCTAACCTTCCGTGGTTTTATCCACTAACTATATATTCCCAACCTTTAACCACGACTCTATACACCCGATAACCCTATGCCAGTTATTGTATTGATTTAGGCCTGTTAATTCGGATAAACTCACTATGACCAATCTGCAGACGATTATCAGGAGAGATGCAGGAAAGCTACCTCGTATCTCCCTTTCCATGACGAGTATAGATATATGTACCCCCGTGCTCAGTCGCCCCCCCCCCCTTTGCCTTGTTCTTCTAGTAACTAAGTGTATATATAATATTAACCGGAGTATGCCATCAGTATTGATACGACATAGCGGCACTGTCCTTGTATCGTATTGTGCCACGTGCAGACCAACCAGGTTTCATCATCTTATTAGGACGATGGCTATAATGTTGTCATTCATGCATGTATTGAATCCTTAGGTTAGTTATTAATATCAACATACCCTAAAATACCTTGTCTTGCCAGACTAAGTTTCTGAAGACCAATCGCCCCCATAAATCTATGTATTCAATCCTTAGGTTAGTTATTAATATCAACATACCCTAAAATACCTTGTCTTGCCAGACAAAGATTCTGAAGACCAATCGCCCCCATAAATCTATGTATTCAATCCTTAGGTTAGTTATCTTTATCCGCCATTGTGTTCATCTTTTCCATTTACTTTTCCACAATTGTTATACGTCTTCCAATCATCTCCTTCGTATCCACAGTCCACACTACTCCATTTTGCTTCGTGTCCTACACCTCTTACCCACCAGACTCTACCTACATGATGATGAACAGGAATACACATTCATATTAAAACACCCATGCCCTGTCCCTAGGTTGAGCCAATGCCAACCAGTCAGACAGCCATAAATCTATGTATGTTCTTCCATCCGAGAAGTAGTAGGTTAAAACCCCATGTCATAATTGATAAGAAACTATGATACCCACAGGTACACCATTGTATATATAACCATTGTTCCTGTAAGACCTAGACAGAGATAATGACTGAAGATGTTAGCCACCATGCAGTAACTCCAATTCTTACCCCAACCAGAGATTGTATAGATAACCTTTGTTACCATGATCTATCATAGTACCTCGAAACAATAACGAAGTACCCCTACGAACTGCCGCTTTTCTTTGGTCTATATTTCATAGAAAACGCAGTTCCCAGGGACAACTAGACGTACAAAAAATCGTGTCAACTAATAGTGTCCATAACCCCTCGTATTGACGAGTAATAATACACCATGTTTTTCCCTACTTTATCCACAGTCAAGCACACACCTACAGTTAACCTCCTTCTCCCCCCACAGCCCCACAGTCCACACGATTCTATCTTTTCCAGACTCGTATATCACCCCATAGTTGCATCCCCCGGTAGCAGTTGGCTAACGTACTTTCACTGTCCTTTCAAACTCCAATATCAACTGTAGCCTAATGCCACCCCCACGCCCAGAGACCTTCGGGTCAAATTTCCACGTAGCCCCCCTGAACCCCCCCCTCTCATTAACACCCCGCGCTCCTCGACTCTTGTCCGACCTAGCCTCTCCCTCATACCTTTTGAAGATCCTTGATTTTTCCGTTGCTAACGCTCTCCAACCTTTTATATATATATACTCCTATCCAGCCTACCTTCCCTTAGTAGGCTGGAACAACATTAGAACTTTACTAACCCCTTGCATGCCTTCTATTCCCTTACAACCCATTCACAACCCTGCACCCAATGATCGTCGGTGCGAGGCTAACCGCCTCGCCAGTAACTAACTTCTATTGCCATACTTCCAGATAAATGAGGCAGAGTTAGCAACCCAGTCTCCACCACATCCAGCAAACCATGCAATTAACAACCCAACCGATTAAACCAGCTAGTCAAGGCACCTTCGGTTTTGATATTACGAACACCCACATCTGTCTCATAAACAGAGGGTTATTACAAACACTTGTGATATGGCAAGCCCCTAGCCACAGCCGCCGGACAACCATCACAGAGAGAGGGCGCACAACTATCCCTTTTTACCCACCCGAGGAGGGAGACCCCCACCCCTGCGGAGGTATACCTGACCCTTGTTTTGACTGCCGGGTCATTGCCAGGTAGCACAGGAATTCTTCCTATCAATGAACTAACCATGCATGACTAACACCTTTACTAACCTCTATTAACTCACAATAAACCATTTACCTTTCTTGCATACTCTGATCACTAAATTAGCAGCTCAGCTATACCATAGAATGAAGATTGAACAATCTAAGAGAGACGCTCCTATCACAGCTGTCCCCATCCTCCTCGCAAAGTAGATCCAGTCTCTCTCCCCTCAATACTTCCAGTATAGCCAAAATAGTACCTCTTATTAAGGCTCAGTTATATCATATTATGAAGGCTTCCTATAGCCATGTGCCACAACAGTAATCACCACCTTACCTAGTCCCCGTATCTATTGAGAACTCAAATAAGTCCATAAGACTCGAGATCCCTATGGCCTACAGGGCCCAAAACCGAGCCTATAAACCCAGCTCCAGCCCCCAGTAAAATCAGTTGAAAGATAGACACCAACCCAGGTTGGTCACCAGAGTTAACCTCGAGCTCTATCCTTGTTGGTTGCTGAGAAGTGAGTTCCAGAGCTGGCAGACTCTGTGGCAGATTTGGATAGAAGGACCTGTCCACGTATTTGAGAACTTCCTACATATGGACACCCTGGACGGCCGCGGAACCTGTCGTTAGCCCCCAACATCATGGACGCAAGATAACCAGGACCAGACCAATCAGATACTACCCAAGATTCACTCTATCAGTACTACATTGTTACAGTGCTATTTAGAGATTCACTTATTAATATTTCTACGAAGTGGCTATATATTTGCCCAGTGTAATTCATATATAACCATTCCAGTTGGGAAGTGCTAAGCGTATCAGTGTTTATTAATTAACAGGCGACATTAACTCTCGTAATTACCTTTATCCAGATATTATTACATAGGAATAAAACCCAAGTGATATCTAACGTTCACCCACTGATTTGTGTTCTACGTATTTCTGCCATTAGAATATAAAACTTAGATCAGTACCCCCCTGAGGTTACTAGAATTCCCGTGCTTTAAAATACGCGTGTCTAATCTAGTCTGTGAACTACTACTTGTGCACCAGAGCTACCAGTGATAAATCTAACAGTGAATATGAATCTATAAGTAACATTTATGGTCTCCAGTATATAAACTTGTGAATAAAGCCAGTGATCAGAAGATTAATACCTGAACGTTGGAAGTGGGAGACTAGGCTCCATCCAGATCCACTTAATGCTAGTGTTGTTCAATTCTATCATTTGTCTTGTACGAGTATTCATATCTTCTTATGCTTCATATTAATTGTTATGCCCGGTCCAAATTGGAACGCGAGATATTCTTTGTACAATGAGCAGCTCTCTAACTGGATAGGTATACCTTAAACTTTAAATAAAGAGACAACACGGCAGGATAATAAGCACACAGGTAACAAGTTAACATGTGTTTTATTCAGTTTAACACCTGGTTCATGGAGGAGCAAGACATATATTTTATACCTGTAACCTGGAGATCATCAACAACAATAAGAATAATTAAGACATACAATAATAAGGTTATCAAGTAAGCAATTAGAGTCGGACAATGGGTCCGGACTCAAGGTAATAATAATACTCCTAGGATACAATGATAAGGTATCCAAAATGGTGGAGGTACACCTCCTACCCAAATAGATCTCAGAGAGGATCTCAACAAAAGACAAGAGTGCAGTAATGGCAAATGCCGTCTGGATCATGCAATGATGTCCCCGGCATATAGTGAAGTTAACTGACTCTAAAGCAATAATGGCCAAGTGGTCATCAACAATGAAGTGGGCTCGGAAAGGCTCACAAATGATATTATTACTATAGGTGTGCTAGATCTCACCTGGCAAAGATTAATCCTTAACTCTAATTGTGTACTAGCAAGGTGCTGAAGGCTGAGGCAACAATCGTCGGGAGCTGAGATAGAGTGAAATCTATTCGAGTTATGAACCTGACAGAATGTTAAATGAATTAGGCTAGAAGTTATACAAAGGAACTAGATTACGTGTAAATATGTGTTTGTGTTTGATGCTATGGGTCTTATATAGGCACGCCCCCTCTGTCTGGCTATGGGAGATCAATAACCCGGGAAGGTGCGTATATAAGGATCCCCTGATAGGTATGTATAATGTGTCCCGGCAAGTGGGCTAATTAACGTCAATTTAAGTAGGGAGAAGAAAGACCTCTCGCAAGACGTAATGTTAATGAGAACCCCTGAAGATAACTTCTACCACAACCCTGAGTCAACTCTATACCCATAAACTATACAAAAGCACTTAAAGGAGAGCTGTAGTGAAGAGGAGGGCCCGTAGATCGAGGGAGGATCCAGTAGTCCGGAGGGCGGCTGGGCGTGATGACTCCGGAAGTTGGTCCAGGGGGGGCGGCTGGGCGTGATGACTCCAGCTACTGGTCCAGGGTGAGTCACAAGACGATTCCTTAGACCTTGGTGCCTACCACGGGACAACTGGGTTCCTCTTGCACTCCCACAGTGCAGTGATCCCCAAAGGATATGCTGGAGTTCTGCTACAAGGTTTGGGGGGTTAGGGTGACTAGCATAATGATCTACCTAGAGTTGCAAGCAGTCTAGATAGTGACATTATAGGTAGTCTAAGGGGGGTCAGGGTAAGTGTCTTCCTTCCTTGCTAGTTCGTGGAACTATCAGAACCATGTAGTAAAAAGAGAATCCAGAAAGGGGAGCCCAAAGTGGGTTGCCCAAAATTAGTCCTCTTCCTGATGGGGGGGAACTCGATCTGGTAGATCTAAAGTTACTACACTATCCTCATAATCCCTTGAACAAAAAAAGGTAGGAATCCTTTGGTACTTGGTTTGTGCACAGCATCGAAGGCCAGAAAGGGGGAGCCCAAAGGGGGTTGCCCAAGCTAGTCCTCTTCCTGATGGAGGGAACCCGACCTGGTAGATCTTCGATCACAGCACACAACTGACAAGTTGAACACCAGCTATCTCTGGCTGTTCTTACCATGAACTAAAGAATACCAAATGGCAAGCTTAGTTACTGATGTCCAGGCTGGGTGAGTATAAGGCAATCTTCTTGCCCCTACTTAAGGCGCCCGGCTTGAGAGGATCAAAGGCGCTGGGGTGGTGTTGGCGCGTGGTGGTTATGTCCTTGTAGCTCTGGGGGTGGCGCGCCTGGACTCTGGCTGTACCTTGTAGCTAGATGCCCCCGGGCAGATTCTGTTATAAGATGGGGGTGATCACTTCCTGGTGGGAGAGGAAGTGGATGAGAAATGGCATGTGCAGGATGATTTATATAAGAAAAGGTTTAGAACTTCTGCATGGGTTGAACTGCTGGTTTATGCGCTATCCTAGCCCAGGAAAAGGACATGACTTGGATGGCTGCAAGATCCTGAGGGGTTTTGATGGGTGATATAAATGGCTGACTAGGGAATAGAGAGTGAAAGTCTGGAGCAGTTTGGCAGTCCTTGATGGGGGAGATGAAAGGTAAGTTGGTAAATAAAGGTAAAATGCCCCAGAACAAGAAGTCCACCACAGAAGCCACGAGCGAACACCACACAGAAACACCCGAAAGAAAGGTCCACAGAACAAAAGGACCAACTGACCGAGCCAGCCAATTCAGACAGGCCCAAGCCCGCAGGGCTAAGCAGCTCCAGGCCGCACCTACATACCCCTTCTAAACTGACCATTTTCCACACCTCACGTACACTACCCCCTCGTGTCCTACACTTCTAACTACAATGGTGATGAACAGGAATATACATTCATATTAAAAACACCCATGCCCTGTCCCTACGTTGAGCTAATGCCAACAAATCAGACAGCCATAATTATATCTATGTATGTTCTTACATCCGAGAAGTAGATGTTATATACCTTAGAAGTTAATACACCCATGCTGTCCCTAGGTTTAAGATATTCATATTAACATACCCTAACATACCTTGTCTTGCCAGACTAAGTTTCTGAAGACGCATCGCCCCCATAAAATCTATGTATTCAATCCTTAGGTTAAGTATTAATATTAACATTCCCTAACATATCTTGTCTTGCCAGACTAAGTTTCTGAAGACTCATCGCCCATAAAATCTATGTATGCAATCCTTAGGTTAAGTATCTTTATCCGCCATTGTGTTCACCTTTTTCCATTTACTTTTCCACAATTGTCATACGTCTTCCACTTACCTCCTTCGTATCCACAGTCCACACTACGCCAATTTGCTTCGTGTCCTACACATCTTACCCCATCCAGAGATTGTATAGATAACCTTGTTACCAGTATCTGTCATAAGTACCTCGAAACAATAACTAAGTACCCCTACGAACTGCCGCTTTTCTTGGTATATATATTTCATAGAAAACGCAGTTCCCAGGGCCAACTAATAGTATCCATAACCCCTTGTAATGACGAAGAATAATACACCATGTTTTTCCCCACTTTACCCACAGTCCAGCACACACCTACAGTTCACTTCCTTCTCCCCCCCCCCCCCCCAGCCCCACAGTCCACATAATTCTATCTTTTCCAGACTCATATACCACCCCATAGTTGCATTCCCCGGTAGCATTTGGCTAACGTACTTTCACTGTCCTTTCAAACTCCAATATCAATTGTAGCCTAATGCCACCCCCACGCCCAGGGACCTTAGGGTCAAATTTCCCTGTAGCCCCTGAGCTTCCCCCCCCCCCTCTCATTAAGATACCCGCGCTTCTCGACTCTTGTCCGACCTAGCCTCTCTCTCATACCTCTTGAAGATCCTTGATTTTTCCGTTGCTAACGCTCTCCAACCTTTTATATATATACTCCTATCCAGCCTACCTTCACTTAGTAGGCCAGAACAACATTAGAACTTTACTAACCCCTTGCATGACATCTATTCTCTTACAACCCATTCACAACCCTGCACCCCATGGTCGTCGGTGCGAGGCCAGTAAATAATTTCTATTGCCATACTTCCAGATAAATGTGGCAGAGTTAGCAACCAGTCTCCACCACATCCAGCAAGCCATGAAATTAACAGCCAACCGATTACACCCAGATAGCCAAGGCACCTTCGGTTTTTATATTAAGAACACCCACATCTGTCTCATAAACAGAGGGTTATTACAAACACTGGTGATATGGCAAGCCCCTAGCCACAGCCGCCGGACGACCATCCCAGAGGGAGAGCGCCCGGCTACCCCTTTTTACCCACCCGAGGAGGGAGACCCCACCCCCGCGGAGGTATACCTGACCCCTGTTTTGACTTCCGGGTCATTGCCAGGTAGCCTAGGAATTCTTCTATCAATGAACTAACCATGCATGTCTAACCCCCTTACTCACTTCTCTATACCCACAATAAACCATCCACCTGTTTTGCATACTCGGATAGTCAAATTAGCACCTCAGCTATGCAATAGAACAAAGACTGAGCAATATAAGAGAGACGCCCCTATCACAGCTGTCCCAGTCCTCCCCGCAAAGTAGATCCAGTCTCCCTTCCATAAATACTTCCAGTATAGCCAAAATAGTACCTTTTACTAAGGCTCAGTTATATCACAAATTGAAGGCTTCCTATAGCCATGTGCCACAACAGTAATCACCATCTTTCCCAGTCCCCATATCTATTGAGAGCTCAAATAAGTCCATAAGACTCGAGATCCCTATTGTCTACAGGGTCCAGAACCGAGCCTATAAACCTAGCTCCCGCCCCCAGTCAAATCAGTTGAAAGTTAGACACCAACCAGTGGTCACTACCCTGTAGTTAACCTCTAGCTCTGCCCTTGTGTTGTTCCTGAGTTGAGAGATTCCTGAGCCGGCAGACTCCATGGCAGAAGTTAAATAGAAGAGCTGTCCATGTACAAGTCCCAACGTGCACCTTATAACCTTCACACAAATTCGTGGGTATATAAGTGTGTAGCCAGCACCGATCGTCAAGAGATCCGACTTGAGAACTTCCTACATTTTGGACCACCTGGACGGCCGAGGAACCAGTCGATAGCCCCCAACATCACCGGAAGCAGGATAACCAGGACCAGACCTACAAATACTATTCAAGATTCATGTTACTAGTACTAAGTGTTATAGTACCAGTTTGACACTCACTTATTAACTTTCTATGAAGTGGCTATAACCTTGCCCAGTGTAACTCATATTTAACCATTCCATTTGGGACGTACTAAGCGTATCAGTGTTCATTAATTAACAGGCGACATTGACTCTCGTAATTACCTTATTTAGATATTAAAACCCTAGTGATATCTAACGTTCGCCCACTGATTTGTGTTCTACGTATTTCTGCCATAAGAATATAAATCTTAGATCAGTACCCCCACGAGGTTACTAGAGATTCCGTGTTCTAAAACTTACGCGTGTCTAATCCTAACTGTGAGCTGCTACTTGGGCATGCGACCAGCCAGTAAGAGATCAAGTCAGTGAAATTGAATACATGAATATATTGAGGTCTTCCAGTATAATAAAACTTGCTAACTAAACCCGTGATCAGAAGAGTATACCTGAACGTTGGAAGTGGGAGACTAGGCTCCATCCAGATCCGCTAATGCTAGCAGTTCCCTTCTATTATTTGTTTTGTACGAGAATTACTATTTTTCTATGCTCTTTATTCATCTACTTAAATAAAAGTGATCGTGTGTCGTGTTACCGTGTGTTTATTTTGTGTTCTCTATTCCTCATACCTTGTATTGTGCATGCAGCCTTATATACCCAGTCAGATAGAACCCACATTACCCAAGTTAATCCTGTAGAAATCAGGGCATAACATTGGCGGCAGCGGTGGTTCTTGATTCGGATAAAAGGTTGCATTACATTGCAAGTTTGGAACAGCCAGAACACGATAACATCATGGCGCACCGTTCTCACATTCCCATCCCTCATTATGATGGAGAAACTTATGAGATCGAAGCATTCATGGACATAGTGAAACCCGTACTTGACCTAGTTTATACCACGGACGCAGAAAAGATAGCCGTGACATTAACGCACCTGGGAAAAGCCGTTTCCCTGGTTGCCTACCAAGTGCACCCTGCTCTCACATGGGACGAATTTTGCACAATAGTGATAGAGGCCATTAAGCCTTCGTTGGGCGTTTTCGTAGCCCACAACCGTCTCCAAGACACTAAATTCGAAGGCGATCTAGATGCCACAGTGAATAAGATCACCCAACATATCAAAGTGTTTTTCCCCACATTGACCAGAATCCAGCAAGAACAGCAGATTCTGGTCAACCTTGTATCAAAATTACCCTCAGCAGTAAAGGATCATTTCCGTGTGCACGATTTCGTCGGATATCAAAAAAAATCTCCCCACAATCCGACGTATTTTGGCCGTGCACACAGAAACACCCATCCAAATCGCTGTAATCAAGAGGTTCCCCACACACCCGCAGCACCTCGACAACCAAAACCCCAAGGCTCAAACCTTCAACTCCAAGAATGCCTACCTATCCTCATCCTTCCACAACAAACCTACCTACCCTTCCGGCAAGCCCCAACCCAGTAGACCCCGGTTCCAACCTACCCAGCCATGCAGAATCTTCAACCGGAACAACACCTACAACACCTACCAAAGTAAAAACCCTACCTTAGTAATTATCAACCCCTATGATTTCCATGCCTGCAATGCTCAGTGTGCCCTCCATCAAATTCGTGACTCTGCCAAACCTCGCCCCTCTACTCCTCGCATTTCTGTAAATGAAGAGGAGTGGGGACAAGAGGAAGAAATAGCCCCCCATATCATGACCTCAGATGATACCGAGGAAACCCTGGAGGAGGTAGATACCGACCCCCAGGATTTTTAAAGTATCCCCCACCCACGATGGGCTCGGCGGGGGACGCCATAACTGATCGCACTGCCCCCATTTATTACATGGCCAAAATCAAGGACATTCCTGTCCGCTTGTTAATCGACACGGGAGCTGCCAAGTCATGTCTGTTCAAGTCTTATTATGATCAACACCACCGACTATTTGGCCCCTTGTTAACCACCAAAACAGAACTAAGCTCAGCTACTGATACTTACTTAAATCTCCTAGGAGACACTTTTCCCTTGTCAGTAACTACTCCTGCCCCCCCTGCTCGTTGTTATCACACGTTCACAGTATTTTCCTCCCACTGTAAACATTACGATGGTTTCCTTGGACTTGACCTCCTTCAAAAACTCCAGGCCCAGATTGACTGCGGCCAAAGGCTGATCTCATTCAAAAACAAATTCCAGCCCAAAGCCTCTGACAAACCAATCACGCAGAAACCCATTCACAAAAAGAAAAACCCGCATCCCCTCAACAAACCCTGAGTCAGGGTTACCAAGTTGCAGCTAGCACTAAGGTGACTCCTAAACCCTCCCCTTGCCCCAAGTTCTCTCAAAATATCACCCAATTCAGTAAAAAAATGCCTCAACAAACGAAAGAAGACAAGTCCAAACAACTCCCTCTCGGTAATCCCCTCAATTCTCGTAACTCTGTCCAGAATAAATCCTCCCATGTTTTCAGGACAGACTCTGATATATGTAACCATAATTCTATCAAATGTTTATGTACACATGTTTCCAGAGAAAATGCCGACCGATGTACCCAACAATATTTTTCCCATGCCCCCAGAAATGTTCAGCCATCCCACAACCAACAACAATTCCCTTGTGACAGTTTTCCGTCAGTAGCTCCCTTCCCCCCCTCCCCCCACACAATTCACACCCCTAGAAAATTTCACCACCCCACACTTGACTCGCCCTCTCATGACCAACAAACTCACCAGTCCCACATAACCTTTAACCAGACCGTTACTGCCACCAAAAAAATTCCCCACATTCGTCCTGTTAACAACCCCAAATCAATACACCAGTCCTACACCAATAACCCATGTTCTACACCTAACTTTTTCCCCACCAATCCTCCGCAGTCCTCCCAACAAATCCCGTTTTCTAACTCGCTCACCTCTCACCACTCTGAACCGCCCGCACGCGCCGTTAATCCCCCCCTCACGCGTGCCGACCGAGGGACACAACCATGTTCCCACCATGCCCCCAGAAATGCCCAGCTAGTCCACCCCCACCCCGATTCCCCTTGTGACAGTTTTCCGTCAGTAGCTCCCTTCCACCCCCACACAATTCACACCCCTAGAAAACTTCACAACCCCACACTTGACTCGCCCTCTCATGACAAACAAAACCACCAAATCCATAAAAACTCCAAACAAACCGTCACTGCCACCGACAACGCTCCCCAAATTCCTTCTAACCACCACATGTCCTTACATCAGTCCTCCAACAATAACCCATCTTCTATATCTCACGCTTCCCCCACCAACCCTCCGCAGTCCCTCCAACAACTCCCGTTTTCTAACCCCCTCACACCACGCCCCACTAATCCTCCCACACGCGCCGTTAAGTCCCCCCCTCGAAACGCGTGACCCCCACCCACGTGACCTTGCCCCCCTTATTAGCTAACAATTGCACCTGCTCGCTCTGCCCCCTCTCACTGAGACATTATCTGAACCACCAAAAGAAAACAGCTGTACGACCTGACTGCTGGAATTCAGTGACGTGTTTTGCCCAACAACCCACCCCCCCGAAATCGGACACCGAAATCGGATAAAAAAAAAACCAGACTATATAGAACAACACATTTTATAAACCCTTGAGCTGCGGAGAAGAAAGAACACAAAAAAAAAAAATAAAAAAAAAAAGGAAAAGAAAAAAAAAACTCTTAAGAGTTCCCCCGGTAGCCTGCGGGGAGGACTCTTAATTTTCCCCCGGAGTCAGAGTCCGAAAAAAAAAAGCAACTTTTGACATCGAAAAAAAAAAAAAAAAAAAAAAAAAAAAAAAAAAAAAATTATTTCTTGGCCCCTGAGCCATGCAAAATCTCAGTCCTCTACCTCCCCTCCTTCCCCACTTTCCTCCTCTCCTTCAGTCAACCTATCACCTATTTTCCCTGTTATTCCCTTATTCTGAGGTATATTTTCGTGCTAACATTAGAAATCCGATTGGAGGGTGTGGTCATCACTGATAGCAAGCGAGTGCAAGGGAGAGCGAGAATAGTACTCGATCGACTGTGTCTCAGTGGCCTTGGGGGAAATTGGCGGGAAAGCAGATTGCCTCACCCATACATTATACAACTCGCGGGCTATATCTCCGATTTGTACCATTCCAAACGCTGTTTTCACTCGTTTTATTGTTGTTTCAGGTTAATACCTTTATAATCAACCCATAATAGGCGCATATGGATAAGTATTAATGCTATTAATGGCACAATGGATATTTTAGTGACGGAAACACCTCAAATACGTCAGCACAGGGGGACGTTTCCAATTACCCCCATGCGCACTTCAGAGGTTAACACCACATGGGGGGGCCCCCCATACGACAACCATCCCGTAGAAAGAACCCCATACAACGTCAGGAAGAGGAACGCCAAGTCCAGGAAATGTTAGAGGCCGGGATTGCCACCCCGTCCATTAGCCCCTGGTCTTCCCCTGTTGTCTTAGTCAAAAAGAAAGATGGGACAACCCGTTTTTGCGTCGATTACAGGAGGTTAAATGACGTAACCATTAAAGACGCTACGCCCTTACCCCGAATAGACGATTCCCTTGATTCCCTACACGGATCCAAATGGTTCACTACCCTCGACTTGCAAGCAGGGTATTGGCAAGTGCCTATCAAGGCCGAGGACCAAAAGAAAACAGCATTTTCCACTAGTGGTGGCCATCACTATGAATTTAACGTCCTACCTTTTGGCCTCTGTAACGGACCCGCCACTTTCTCCCGTTTGATGGAAGCGGTATTACATGGCCTAACCTGGGAAACCTGCCTAGCCTATCTGGACGATATTATTGTGTACTCTCCAACCTGGGAAGAACACCTCCTCAGGTTGAGACAAGTCCTTCAAAGAATCCGAGCCGCCGGGTTGAAATTAAAACCCTCAAAGTGCGTGATTGCCCGGAATAAGGTAGATTTCCTCGGACACGTGATATCTGAACATGGTATTGCACCAGACCCAAAGAAACTTCAAGCCATACAAAACCAAACCCCACCCACCACTGTTAAAGGAATACGTTCGTTTCTAGGTTTAGCCACATACTACAGACGTTTCGTCCCCAACTTTGCCACCATAGCCAGACCCCTCCACCAACTTACCCACAAAGACAGCCCGTTCACCTGGACACCTGAAAGAGGCCTCGCGTTTAACACTTTGAAGCAAAAGCTAATCCAAGCCCCTATTGTCGCTTTCCCTGACTACCAAAGACCTTTCCGTCTTTATACCGACGTATCTCTGTACGCCATGGGTGCAGTTTTAGCTCAAGTCAGAGACGGAGAGGAACATGTGATAGCGTATGCCAGCTCCACCCTCACCCAAACACAACAGAATTACGCAGCCACCAAGAGAGAGTGCTTAGGGATCATTTGGGCACTCAGCCACTTCCGGTCATTTGTGTTGGGCGTAAAACTCGACATAATTACCGACCATCAATCTTTACAATGGCTGCGTAGGTGCGAAACCAACTCAGCCATTTTGGTACGTTGGAGGGAGACACTAGAGGACTACGACTTTACCATACAATATCGTCCAGGCAAACTCCATACCAATGCAGACGCCCTGTCACGTTTGCCAGTACCAAAAGACCCCCCCACCAACCTAGCCGCCTTACAAAACACTCAGTTGGTATCTACCCCCCACCCCCCGACAGAATGCCCCCCCAGCCCCCTCCCTAATTCAATCTTGGGAAGCAAGAATCAGACTCCCCTGGATACCGTTAAATGTCTTCCGGGGAGATCAACTTGCCACAGACACTGGTCACATAATCTTGGACCCCACCATTGCCCATGACTACATGATTGCCATCCACGAGGGAAACGGCATACACCTGGGACAAAAGAAGATGTTAAAAATCTTCACAGACCAATACTGGACCCCCAACCCCTCCAAAATTGCACAACGAGTGACAGAATCCTGCAAACCGTGTTTATTGGGAAAGGATAGATCACGCACCCCAGGCCCAGCTGGTACCTTGTCGGCTACCAAACCATTCCAAGTCCTATCCCTCGACATCATGGGCCCGTTTCCTCCTTACGCTGGCAAGCGCTATATCATCACATTTGTGGACGTCTATTCCAAATTTTTAATCGCCTGCCCAGCTAAAGACCACACAGCCACCACAGTCGCCACACTGCTTGCCACAGAAGTATTCCCTATATTCGGTCTGCCCCTTGCTCTTCTATCCGACAATGCCCCCGAGTTTAGTGGACACGTTTGGCAACAGTTCACCCAACAATGTGGCATTAAGATTAAACACTCATCCCCAAACTGGCCTCAAGGAAATGCAATATGCGAACGCAGCCATCGCACCATCAACAATCAGTTGCGAACAAAAATGATTGCATTTAACACCACAGACTGGCCATCACAACTAAAAATGATACAATGGGGCATGAACACCTGTCCCCGAGAAGACGGTATTTCCCCTCATGAACGTGTTTACGGCGTACACCCCCTGTTACTGCCATTCCACCACCACGCTCACCTTCCTTCCACCACCTCCACAATTGACCCATTGCAACATCTGCAAAACACCCTCCATACCGCCCAGATCTGTCAGGACACCAAAACTGATAACATCGATGACAAAAACCCTTTCGCCATCCATGACACCGTAATGGTAGCCAACCTCCCTATCACCAACAAGTTAGGCCCTCGCTATGTCGGGCCCTACACCATCACACAAGTCCCAAACGCCTATCAAGTCACCATCGACTATCACGGCGTGACTCGCACGTTCCGAACTAGATTCGTCCGAGCGTTTAAACCACTCCAACCACAAGACAATCCCCCACCCCACACGGCTGAACCAGAATTAAACACCCCTATTACACCATACACTCCAGCTATGAAAATCCCCACACAAACCCCTAAGGACCTAAGCCCTCCGACACCGAACAGACAGACCATTCCTCAACATACCCCCCGAACCACGCGCCACAAACCCCAAGCCCCCACTATCACACCCTCCTCCACCATGACACCTTCGTTCACTTCTGATAATCAAGTACCTCCCCCGCTTATCCAAATACGAAAGCCTCCCCCCACAACAGAGACTCTGCCGTCTAGCCCTGACATACCTTCCCCAAGCACCACACTAAGAAAACCACACACCCAACCCAAAACCAAGTACACACCCAAACACACCACACAATCTACCTCAGTAACCTCACGCTACAACCTACGCCCACGACACAAACTTTTTAAAACCTCCAGGAAACACACCCTGCTAACCAAATTCCGTAGGGGTGCCAGACCAATAACCTCCTCCTCTTCTTCTTCGTCGACTTCTCCTCCACAAAGGGAAAGAAGACGAATAATCACCCCTAAACACCATAAACCCTCTAACTATAGCCCAGAAGTAACCACCCCCACCCCCGCAACAAAGCACATGCCTTCCTCTTCAACCTCATCCCCTCTCAACCCCCACTAAACACCCATAAAACCGCCCACTTCCACCACCAGCAAATCACCAACCTCACCAAACGACACACCCCACACACGTCCCTACCCCCAACCCTCCAACTTAAATCTACACTCCTTAACCCCCCGTCTAGCCCCCCTCCCCCCGCATCTGCCCCTTTCCCCTCCACGATCGCCACCACCCCACCCACACATCGACCAACCTCCTCATCTCACCGAACCCCCAACCAACCAACCCCTAAGGAATCCCCCCCCAAAGTCACCCCTGAGAGAACCCCTACATGTCCTTTACCTGTAAAACGTTCTTCCCCTCAATATAAAACATCGTCGAGCGACTCAAGTCCCACGACAAACATCTACCTTCCCACCAGGACCGCCAGAGGTAGAATAATCAACAGACCCATCAGATTTAAAGACAGAGATACAAAAATAACACCCCGTTCTGACACTCAGGACCCAAGCCACACAACACACAGACCCCTCCTTCCCACACACCTCCTTCACCCACCTTACCTACACCGATCTTGCACATTGCCTCACTATATTTTCCCAACCTACAACACTGCCCAAGAAAACCCAAAAAAACCCAGACTCACATTCCCCCTTCATCCCCAGCTCTGTTGTCACGCGTGAATCCCCCTTCGGTTAGTAACCCATTCACCACACTAAACAGACCTCCTGTCAATCCCACACACCTCACTCCGACCCCCACGGGGGAAAGCTACAAACCATTCATACGGAAGGTTAAAGTAAAAACCCCCACTGGATACTTAGCCCGTATACCACGCCCATATCAAGCCCGGGCAACCGCCCGCCACAACACAGAGGACACATTCTACAGGTATACATTGACCTGCAAAAGAAACCTGACCGTCGCTCTCTTGCTTGGTGGAACCTTCTAAATACCCTTAAAATGACCCACCATGACTATGCTTCTTTTTACTTCACCCTTGAGGCTCGAGGACGAGCCTATAATGAAGGAGAGGGAAGTAAAATGCCCCAGAACAAGAAGCCCACCACAGAAGCCACGAGCGAACACCACACAGAAACACCCGAAAGAAAGGTCCACAGAACGAAAGGACCAGCTGACCGAGCCAGCCAATTCAGACAGGCCCAAGCCCGCAGGGCTAAGCAGCTCCAGGCCGCACCTACATACCCCTTCTAAACTGACCATTTTCCACACCTCACGTACACTACCCCCTCGTGCCCTACACTTCTAACTACAATGATGATGAACAGGAATATACATTCATATTAAAAACATCCATGCCCTGTCCCTACATTGAGCCAATGCCAACAAATCAGACAGCCATAATTATATCTATGTATGTTCTTACATCCGAGAAGTAGATGTTATATACCTTAGAAGTTAAAACACCCATGCTGTCCCTAGGTTTAAGATATTCATATTAACATACCCTAACATACCTTGTCGTGCCAGACTAAGTTTCTGAAGACCCATCGCCCCCATAAAATCTATGTATTTAATCCTTAGTTTAAGTATTAATATTAAGTTTCTGAAGACCCATCGCCCTCTATGTATTTAATCCTTAGTTTAAGTATTAATATTAACATTCCCTAACATATCTTGTCTTGCCAGACTAAGTTTCTGAAGACTCATCGCCCATAAAATCTATGTATGCAATCCTTAGGTTAAGTATCTTTATCCGCCATTGTGTTCACCTTTTTCCATTTACTTTTCCACAATTGTCATACGTCTTCCACTTACCTCCTTCGTATCCACAGTCCACACTACGCCAATTTGCTTCGTGTCCTACACCTCTTACCCCAACCAGAGATTGTATAGATAACCTTGTTACCAGTATCTGTCATAAGTACCTCGAAACAATAACTAAGTACCCCTACGAACTGCCGCTTTTCTTGGTATATATATTTCATAGAAAACGCAGTTCCCAGGGCCAACTAATAGTATCCATAACCCCTCATACTGACGAAGAATAATACGCCATGTTTTTCCCCACTTTACCCACAGTCCAGCACACACCTACAGTTCACCTCCTTCTCCCCCCCAGCCCCACAGACCACATAATTCTATCTTTTCCAGACTCATATACCACCCCATAGTTGCATTCCCCGGTAGCATTTGGCTAACGTACTTTCACTGTCCTTTCAAACTCCAATATCAATTGTAGCCTAATGCCACCCCCACGCCCAGGGACCTTAGGGTCAAATTTCCCTGTAGCCCCTGAGCTTCCCCCCCCCCCCCCCCTCTCATTAAGATACCCGCGCTTCTCGACTCTTGTCCGACCTAGCCTCTCTCTCATACCTCTTGAAGATCCTTGATTTTTCCGTTGCTAACGCTCTCCAACCTTTTATATATATACTCCTATCCAGCCTACCTTCACTTAGTAGGCCAGAACAACATTAGAACTTTACTAACCCCTTGCATGCCATCTATTCTCTTACAACCCATTCACAACCCTGCACCCCATGGTCGTCGGTGCGAGGCTCGCCGCCTCGCCAGTAACTAATTTCTATTGCCATACTTCCAGATAAATGTGGCAGAGTTAGCAACCAGTCTCCATCACATCCAGCAAGCCATGCAATTAACAGCCAACCGATTACACCCAGCTAGCCAAGGCACCTTCGGTTTTGATATTAAGAACACCCACATCTGTCTCATAAACAGAGGGTTATTACAAACACTGGTGATATGGCAAGCCCCTACCCACAGCCGCCGGACGACCATCCCAGAGGGAGAGCGCCCGGCTACCCCTTTTTACCCACCCGAGGAGGGAGACCCCCACCCCCGCAGAGGTATACCTGACCCCTGTTTTGACTTCCGGGTCATTGCCAGGTAGCCTAGGAATTCTTCCTATCAATGAACTAACCATGCATGTCTAACCCCCTTACTCACTTCTCTATACCCACAATAAACCATCCGCCTGTTTTGCATACTCGGATAGTCAAATTAGCACCTCAGCTATGCAATAGAACAAAGACTGAGCAATATAAGAGAGACGCCCCTATCACAGCTGTCCCAGTCCTCCCCGCAAAGTAGATCCATACTCCCTTCCATAAATACTTCCAGTATAGCCAAAATAGTACCTTTTACTAAGGCTCAGTTATATCACAAATTGAAGGCTTCCTATAGCCATGTGCCACAACAGTAATCACCATCTTACCCAGTCCCCTTATCTATTGAGAGCTCAAATAAGTCCATAAGACTCGAGCGGCTCGCTTGGTGTAGTGACTAGCGTCTCGGACTTCCACCCAGAAGGCCCGGGTTCGTGCCCACGCTCGGCGCATTAAAGATTTTTCACAAGCACTGAGTCGTTACCATCCCTCATGAGCAAAGGGATGGGATAGTAGTACAGGACCCCAATGGAAATACGCCTAATCGGCCTTATTGAGCTATCCTTAGCTAGCTTAGATGCGCTAGCTTTAAGAACTATTATTATTATTGGATCCCTATTGTCTACAGGGTCCAGAACCGAGCCTATAAACCTAGCTCCCGCCCCCAGTCAAATCAGTTGAAAGTTAGACACCAACCAGTGGTCACTACCCTGCAGTTAACCTCTAGCTCTGCCCTTGTGTTGTTCCAGAGTTGAGAGATTCCCGAGCCGGCAGACTCCATGGCAGAAGTTAAATAGAAGAGCTGTCCATGTACAAGTCCCAACGTGCACCTCATAACCTTCACACAAATTCGTGGGTATATAAGTGTGTAGCCAGCACCGATCGTCAAGAGATCCGACTTGAGAACTTCCTACATTTTGGACCACCTGGACGGCCGAGGAACCAGTCGTTAGCCCCCAACATCACCGGAAGCAAGATAACCAGGACCAGACCTACAAATACTATTCAAGATTCATGTTACTAGTACTAAGTGTTATAGTACCAGTTTGACACTCACTTATTAACTTTCTATGAAGTGGCTATAACCTTGCCCAGTGTACCTCATATTTAACCATTCCATTTGGGACGTACTAAGCGTATCAGTGTTCATTAATTAACAGGCGACATTGACTCTCGTAATTACCTTATTCAGATATTAAAACCCTAGTGATATCTAACGTTCGCCCACTGATTTGTGTTCTACGTATTTCTGCCATAAGAATATAAATCTTAGACCAGTACCCCCATGAGGTTACTAGAGATTCCGTGTTCTAAAATATACGCGTGTCTAATCCTAACTGTGAGCTGCTACTTGGGCACGCGACCAGCCAGTAAGAGAACAAATCAGTGAAATTGAATACATGAATATATTGAGGTCTTCCAGTATAATAAAACTTGCTAACTAAACCCGTGATCAGAAGAGTATACCTGAACGTTGGAAGTGGGAGACTAGGCTCCATCCAGATCCGCTAATGCTAGCAGTTCCCTTCTATTATTTGTTTTGTACGAGAATTACTATTTTTCTATGCTCTTTATTCATCTACTTAAATAAAAGTGATCGTGTGTCGTGTTACCGTGTGTTTATTTTGTGTTCTCTATTCCTCATACCTTGTATTGTGCATGCAGCCTTATATACCCAGTCAGATAGAACCCACATTACCCAAGTTAATCCTGTAGAAAATCAGGGCATAACAAAAGGAGTACCACCTGTAGCTGGTTGATCAGGCTGGGGAAGTCTAGGATGGTTAGCTGGGTGTTTAGCGTAGTTACCCCTCTGACTTTTCTCTCTGGTGGTAGGGGCTATAGAAGCTGGCTGGGCAGGGTATGCTGGTGTAGTCCACTCAGGTCTTCTTATGAGTCCCACCTGTCTCGTTGATATGCGGGCGATGCGGGCCGGAGCAGGGTGGCTGGCAGGAGTAGGGTTGGCTGCAGGTTTAGTGGCAGCTAGAGATGCGGTCTTATCATCCTGAGACCGCATCTCATTAATCATCATCAAGAAAACTATAGAAGTGTGTACATCAATAAAAGTGATCGTGTGTCTTGTTACCGTGTGGTTATTTTGTGTTCTCTATTACTCATACCTTGTTTTGTGCATGCAGCCTTCTATACCCAGTCAGTTAGAACTCACATTACCCAAGTTAATCCTGTAGAAAAACAGGGTATAACAATGATAATACCAAAGCTTGAGTATTGCTGTCAATTATGGAGTCCTGAGAGTATCGGTGAAATTCAAGAGCTAGAGGGTGTCCAAAGAACTTTTACTAATAGAATTGAGACCGTGAAAGATATGAACTACTGGGATCGCCTTAAACATCTCAAACTATACTCGCTCCAAAGGCGTAGAGAACGATACCAGATAATCTACGTCTGGAAAATACTTGAAGGCCACGTACCCAATATAGGAATCACGCTCGGCCAAGAAAGGACAAGGGGGAGATCGTGCTATGTAGAAGGCCTGAATACCAGCAGCAGAAGCACCATGACACTGCGGGCAAACTCCTTCAGCAGATCAGCACCTAAGCTCTTCAACTGTCTCCCCACCTACCTAAAGAATATGTCATCCTGTACGGTAGGGTTTTCAAGAAACATCTAGATACCTAATAATAATAATAATAATAATAATAGTTCTTAAAGCTAGTGCATGCTAAGCTAGCTAAGGATAGCTCAATAAGGCCGATTAGGCGTATTTCCATTGGGGTCCTGTACTACTACCCCATTCCATTGCTCATGAGGGATGGTAACGACTCAGTGCTTGTGAAAAATCTTTAATGCGCCGAGCGTGGGCGCGAACCCGGGCCTTCTGGGTGGAAGTCCGAGACGCTAGTCACTACACCAAGCGAGCCGCTTACTACAGAAGATAGAAGACACACCTCCCACGCCATCCTACCATACGTGGCCACACTACAACAAGTTGGTTCACTGTGTACCTGTGGTAAACTATCAATGGAAGTTAAATATTACTAAGCTATAATGAATCAAATAAAATCAATCTAAATAAAAACTACTCTATATCTAAATTGAATTCAATCTGAAACAAGCTAATTTATATCCAAAGGTCTCACATAATAAATGTATATAATTATAGGGTAAGGTTATAAGGGTTAATATTAGCCAGGAATTAACTCACCAATAGTTCCACGTGGCAATGAGGCAAGGGAGAACGTTTTACCCAATATGGCGGTGGACAATGGGGAACGAGACTTCGGTCCCAAGACACGAGTCAAGTTAAAGAAAGAATAAATGATTACATGGGAATGGACATGATTATTATAATTTATGCTTATCTATCAGTCAGTCATGATGTCGATGAGAGCGTCGTGATGGTGTAGTTGTGTGTATTGCTGTATGTGTATTGTGATTAGAGGCACAAAAGCACGATCAACTGAGGGCGGAAAATTAGATGTTAACTGGTTGGTGTTCGTGAAGGCTCTGGCGTACCTCAAAAGCACACCTTGCTGCCTTGGCAAACCGCCAGGAGCCCAAATTATCGTACCGCATTTAGGTTGCTCTATACGATAAATTATATTAATATATACGATAAATTCATATACAGTATACTACATAAGACCATGGCAATATTGCTTAATAGCATATTAGGCCTTTTATAACTTAACTTATTTACAATCTTATAATATACGATCTACTCGTCCTACGTCGTGCTGTAGGAGAGATCGTGACGTCACAGAGACATACAAGATCACAAAAGAGTCATATTCTATCGTATTTATACGATACACTCCCCCCACAAAAAAGACCTGAACCCCAGGTTCAGGTCTGAACCTGAACCTGTTGGTTCGTCGCACAGGTAAACAATAATATATAAACCTTCTCACTCTCCCTCGTCTTCAATGCCCCTGTGTAATCTAATCCTACCGCTTGGAAAGGTTCTACATGCTTTACACGGCATTCAGGTAGGGGTGGAGCTGGTCCAGTTGCATATGGTTTACCCTTTAGTCTCTGGCATATTACACACTTTCTCACTACGCGTCGAGCTACTTGTCGAACTCTGGGTATCCACCATGTGAGACGTAAATTTGATATAATATGACATACCCCGTAGTGTTTTACTTCCCTATGTGCACGTATGATCAATAGATCAGTAACGTGATGTCTTGTTGGCATAAGTATAGGTCGGTTTGTGCCGTCTGGTACACCCGACCACTTCAGGCGACCCTCACACCTGATGAGGCCATTGTCTAGGTGCAACCTTAGTTGACGCACTATATTAGGCATTAATGTCTTATTCGAGCCTTTCAAGGATTCTAATTCATTGGAAAAGGTTTCTACTTGAACCCAATTTGATCAAAGTTACTTCAGCTGCTTTAAATTCACGAGCATCAATGTTGTGACCCCTGTTGCAGAGTTGGCCCGTTACTTTAAGCTTGAGATTGGATACATATCGCAATACCCAAGCTACAACTCTGACTAGTTATTATAGTCACCGAATCTTGCCCACTTCATGATAGGACCCGGTGGCTCATTTGGTTGGGCTGTAACTGCCACTGTTTCCAGTGGCAGAAGACCCTCACCAACAGCATGCCATATCGTCCATTCACTTTCATGGAGCAGCCACTTTGGACCATGCCACCACAATTCGGACTTCATTAACTGGCTAGCCGTTATACCCCTAGTTATGAGATCACTAGGGTTTTCCTTTGTATTTACATAATGATAAGCAACATCTGGCAAAAGGGCTCTAATCTCATCTACCCTATTCCGCACATAAACTGGCAGAGACTTCTTGCTATGTATCCAGTTGAGTGCGACCTGACTATCGCACCATACGTGAACGATTTCAATATTTAATTCGCTCTCGTATGCTGCGCGTACATGTTGCACCAGACGTGCTAATAGCAGCATGGCAGTCAATTCCATTTTAGGGATAGTTACCTTTTTAACCGGGGCTACTTTGGCCCGGGCTGTAACTAAATGTGCCCCAAATGAAGTAACAACATATATGGCTACCCCGTATGCCGTGGCGCTAGCATCGCAAAACGTGTGTAACGTAACGTCACCGAACGCCGCCACTTTACGAGGTATAGGTTTAGTACATAGGATGGCATATTCATTCAACAACAATGTCCCTTGGTCATTCAGGTCCTCGGGCAAACTGTCATCCCATCCTATTTTACGTCTCCAAACTTCCTGCATTAGAATCCTAGCTCTTATGGTAACAGGTAATGCTAGACCCAAAGGATCAAAAATTGCGCAACTTTGCTCAACAGACTTCTTTTTGTGTGCGCTCCTGTCTGCTGAGCAAAAGACCTTGTTTGAAAAGTTAGTAAGTCATGTTTAGGTTGCCAGATCATCCCCAAATTTCTGGACTTTTCCTGGTTAACCCGGCAAGCGCGATAGGCCTCACGGAAGGCTTCAAAAAAGCCTTCCAAAAAAAAAAAAGGGCCTATCAAAACAAAGGATTTTGTCTCTAGGTGAGATAATTCCCCTCTAGTACTCATCCATGTGTTTCTCACCCCTCCCCTCCTTCCCCACCTTATTCCCCCCTCCCCCCCCCCCTCCTCAATTATAACTTATTTTTCCTCTTATTATCATCATTTATCGGTTATTTTTCTCTCTCGCGATAATGTAGCACAAGTGGGTTGCATAAAAGATCGTTATGCAACACAGAGACACCGGCACACACCGCCCCGCTCGTCTCAGTTGACTCCCAGACAGCGAGAGGGATGGGCTGCCTGTGGCTCTCTCTCGCCTGAGATTATGACCGGGTGGCCAATATCTTCGTTTTTCACCACCCAAATGCTTTTCCCACTTATTTTAGCACTCTTGAAGGTTCATATATACATCATATATGTAAAATAATACATACCGAAAACAAATTGTTATGCCCTGTTTTTCTACAGGTTTAACTTGGGTAATGTGAGTTCTAAATTGACTGGGTATATAAGGCTGCATGCACAATACAAGATATGAGGAATAGAGAACACAAAGAAACACATGGTAGCAAGTTACATGATCACGTTTATTGATATACCACTGCAGAATACTTGTGTAAGACAATATAATAGAATTGAACAACACTAGCATAAGTGGATCTGGATGGAGCCTAGTCTCCCACTTCCAACGTTCAGGTATTAACCTCTCCGCGGCGCACAGGGGGTTTTCTACAGGGTAAGACTGTGCGCACCTATGATGATTTTGGGACCTATTGCCAATTTCGATAAAAAGTACATCATCGTGTAGGGAATGTTTGCGTGCATCGGCCCATATATATTTGACCCCCAAAAAATGTCTGGGGGGGGTAGGGGAACGGTCCGTAGTTGAAAAATGTGGAGCGAATGGCACCGCGCGGCTAGATTGTCATCGAGCGGCGAGATTTCCCTGCCGAATATTTACGCGCGCAGGGGATAGAAGGAGAGGGAGGAGGGGGTGGGTTACCGCGTATTATCACGTATATCTCCTTTTTCGAGCCCTTTTAGGCTATTTAGAGTATGTATACATGTGTAGGGCACCCATATAACAATGAATATGCCTCATAGTGACCAAAAATTGCAATATATAAGGGAATTATAAGAGAATATTTAGGCGGGAATGAAGATGTGTTGGAGGTTTGGCGGCAATTTATGAGCTGAGAGTGTGGTTTACGCCATACATATCACGTATATCTTGTACGTAGAGCACTGTCACGCTATAATACAGACTTGTACGTATGTATACGTGCCATATATCAAAATATACCGCATATAAACCAATTCATGCGATATTTACGCACATTATCAATGAGTTTCTATGCGTGAACCAAGGTGTGAGTGAGTTGTGGTGGGAATGAAAGGGGGAGAGGGTGTGTTACGCCATAAATATCACGTCAATCTTGTATTTAGAGCACTCTCATGCTATAATAAAGACGTGTACATATGTAGGCGTCCCATATAACAAGGAATATACCGCATATAGCCCAATTGATGCGATATTTACGCAAATTGTGAATGTGTTTCTAGCAGACGGAAGCCTGAAAGGGGGGGTTGGGGGTGGGTGGGTGGGAGGGAGGCATGCAGGGGTGCAGTGAGTGAGTGAGTCGTGGAGAGATGGAAGTCAGGCAGATCTCTAGATAGATAACCAGCTTAGTGATAATTGTGGAGGCGCCCCAGGCGTATTGATGTTTGGTATTTTGACCCTTATGTCTACCAGATGGCTGGTGTTCGTTGCCATCAACAGGTCTACAATAACATGAGTCAGGAATGGAGAGAGAGAGAGAGAGAGAGAGAGAGAGAAACTGAGACATGCGTATGTCGTACATATAAATGGACTTCAGAATTGCATTTTTATGCAAGCAGACATTGCATTTTAGACACATGTGAAGTACCACAGAAACATGTAGGCCATTGACTGTAAATAAAGTACTATATTTATAGACCACCAGCGACGGTGCTGAGTCAACACAGGCAGATTGCCTGTTGTGATAGAGGGCTAAATATAGACTGGTGTCTCCTTACACCTGCGAAAGGGTAGATTGCCACCAGAGAAACGTTTACTTATTTATTTCGAAGTAATATGCAATCTAAATGTATATTCGAGACCTACTGCAATTATTTGTATGACAGTCATGACTATGTATAATCCAATATACGCGCGTAGGCGAGACATAAGAAAGCTGGTTGAGCAATTTTCGACACCCACACAGTTATTATTCATTTTATTTACAATATTATACAATACAAATGTATTTGTGAAGAGTATTTTATCCATTATTGTATTTATACCAATTTTGTTCCCAGACAGAGCTGCTGTAGCTGGAGAATCAAGGAGCGGCAAGGGTCACCTCGTGACCGCCTGACCGTGTGAAAATGAGTGGAGTCACACTGAGAGGGGCAATTTTGCTGAGTGTTTGGGCAATTTTTGACAGAATAAAGTTATATAATTACTAATTCTTGACAGAGACAAACTATTATAAACCTGGGCATGATATAATTGATAATCCCATCAATTTACAAACGTAAATTGGTGGGATAATTCATTTTTTTTTGTATATTGTCATTTCGATTGTAGACACGAAGTTTTGAGTGATATTTGGTATGAGCTCCTGTGGCATGGTTGGTAAGGTCGCGGACTGGAAAACTCAAAGTGTTGTAGGGTAGTGGGATCGAATCCAGGAGGGGGTTATGGGGAAGGTTTTATATTGTCTAGAAAAAAATTTATAAATTTTTTTTTTTACAAGATCATGCCATTGTATTCAAACAATATGAAATATTCATAGAATATATCATATTGTAAGAATACAATGACATGACCTTGTTTTCTTTTTTTCTTTTTTTATTGTTTTATTTTATTATCATAGTAGGTTTGACATGATTTATTGAAACATATTTATTTTTGTACAATTCATTTGAGGTAAGAAAATAATTATATACACATTACTTAGGCTAATAACAAACATATATATTGATATACTAAAAAAATAAGGCATATTACATGTAAATCTTTGAAACTTATAAACTAAATAATGAAACATACAATTATATAATGTAAAAGCTATATCACAGGGACATCTTTGGAACTTATACATTATATAATATATATGTTACATTATGAGGTAGCGTGATCAATTAGGTCAGGTCAGGTAAGGTAGGGCGCGAGTCCAGGGCAGGGCAGGGCAGGAGGCGAGTCCAGGGCAGGGCACGGGGCGAGTCCAGGGCAGGGCAGGGCAGGGCAGGGGCCGACACTCAGTAGTTCTTGAAGGTGTGGTAGTCCCTGAAGCAGTCACCCAGGCAGAGTGCAACTTTGCACTCGGCGCACATTGAGGTGACTCTTTTGGTCACATGGGGTTTCCTCACACTGGAGCTGCAGACGGTGCACTGCACCTGCCTGTGACGAGTGCCAATCAGCTCGGTGTTGGTTGTGTAGTGTCTTTCGACACCCAGCTGGATGCGGTCAGGAACGTGATCCCCACGCCATGCCGTACGTCTGTGAGTGGTGGTGCCATACTTCTCCAGGAGTTGGTAGGAGACGTTGTACACGAACTCCCGGAATTTCAGCTTCTGGTTTGGGGCCATATCCTTCTTCACCAACCACAAGTTGTAGGCGTTCAGCATCGTTATGTCAACTAGGTGGAGGAAGAGCTTGTGATACCACTTCACAGTCTTCCTCAGACACTCAACACCTGACAGCTGACAGTCAGACTTGTCCACCAGGCGCATGTTTTTGGTGTAGTCCACTACCATGTCGGGCTTGTAGATTGTCTTCCTGGTTCGGTAGTGGATTTTGCCAGAATCCACCTGGGCACCTGTGTGGACGGTGGAAAGCAGGTGGACGTCTCGCTTATCCTTCCACTTCAGGGCTATCAGTTTCCCACACTTCTCGAGCTGCTTGTATTTCTGCCCCTATCGTCGCCTTCTTCGCACATGCCTCTCGCGGTGTTCCTGGGCCAGGTCGTCTTCTGAAGGTGTGTCACTGGAGGAGGCATCTGTGAGAGGAATGACATCACCTGTGAACTTTGGCATAAACTTTCTTGTCTTTCTGACAGTCCCACATGACCCCGTTTGGTTGTCATAAAGAAACTGGCAGAGAGCAGAAGTATACCAGTTGTCAGTGTAGATGATGTGGCCTTTGCCAAGGTAAGGTGCCAACATTTTCCTGACGATGGCACCTGACATGCCCATGGGGTCATTGGCAGCGGCTTTCGGTACGTCAATGTCAGTTCCTGTATACACGATCATGTCAAGCACTATTCCAGTTTCACAGTCGCACAACACGAAGAGCTTGATTCCGAACCTATGCCTCTTCAAGGGGATATACTGCTTGAAAACAAGACGTCCTTTGAAGAGCACGAGCGACTCATCAATCACCAAATTGAGGAAGGGGTAAAAGTATTTCCTATACCTCTCCAACAACATGGTGAACACATCCCGAACTTTCCATATCCTGTCAATCCTGTTAGGATTTTCGTTGTCTGCAAAGTGCATAAATCTTAGCAGCAACAAAAATCTGTCACGAGTCATGAACTTATTGAAAGTTGGGGTGGCGATGAGAGGGTCGTGCTTCCAGTAGTGTTGCAACACATGCTTCTTGATCAGAGGCATGAGGAACAACAAGGCAAAGAACGTCAGAAATTCTGCCACAGTCGTATCCACCCAGCCTCGTATTCTCGCTTTTGGAGAAAGGACGTCCAATCTGCCAAACACCCACCTGTAGTAGGCGTTTGTTTGGGCAACGATGTACGTCATTACCTCCATGTCGAAAAAAGCGAGGAAGAAGTCGCTTTCGTTCGCTTGATCATCACAGGGCCAGTCGTCAGTTGTTCCTGACGTCCCAGGATTGAACTGGGGCACGTCAGGTACAAAATTGACCCCGTCAGACCAATCGAACGAAGGCATGCCAGGGATCGGAATGTCGTCTGCGTCTGCTTCTGCGTCTGAAATATCGCTTCCATGGTCGCGATACAGCACTTCATCATCATTACCCTCCTCTTCACTCGACAGACGATGCCCTTCCTCGTTTTCGTCACCGACGTCGGACTCACTCCCACTGTCCACTCCCAAATCCCCCCACCCTTGGTCCCGTGCTAGGGCTTCGTCGTCGAAACCCGGGCTGCCAATGTCCTGCGAATCACCATCAAACAGCAGGGCGGCATACTTAGATGGTGTAAGAGTTTTCCGGGTCACTTTGGCACGTGCGGGAGTCTTATGGACAGGGACAGCAGAGGTGGTGGCAGGGGCGGCGGCAGGGGCGGCGGCGGCGGCAGGGGCGGCGGCGGCAGGGGCAGCAGTGGTGCGTGGCCTTGATGGCAAGATGATGGTGGTGCCTGTCGCCCTTCTCTCTGTTCCTTGGGCAGGGGCGGCAGGGGCGGCAGGGGCGGCAGGGGCAGCAGGGGCGGCAGGGGCGGCAGGGGCAGCAGGGCCGGCAGGGACACCAGGGCCAGCAGTCGCTTTCCCTCTCCCTTTCCCCTTCCCCTTCCCTGTTCCTTGGGCAGGGGCGGCAGGGGCGGCAGGGGCAGCAGGGGCGGCAGGGGCGGCAGGGGCAGCAGGGCCGGCAGGGACACCAGGGCCAGCAGGCGCTTTCCCTCTCCCTTTCCCCTTCCCCTTCCCTGTTCCTTGGGCAGGGGCGGCAGGGGCGGCAGGGGCAGCAGGGGCGGCAGGGGCGGCAGGGGCAGCAGGGGCGGCAGGGGCAGCCGGGCCAGGGGCGGCTGGTGGTGGTGGTGGTAGGGGCACTGTGGCTGGCGTACGGGTTCTTTTCCCTACGCCCGTGCCTTTCATTTTTCCTGCCCCCGCAGGTAATGCAGCCCTAGGGCGGCCTCCTGCGTCGCTGGTACCGGTGGCAGGGGTGGCAGGGGTGGCAGTGGTGGCAGTGGTGGTGGTAGTGGTTGTTGCAGTGGCCTGGGTCGTGGTGGCAGTGTCCCGAAAGACCAATGACCTCTGTGCCATTGCCCTGCTTGCACGTGTTTTACGTGCTTTTGGTGCTGGTGATTCGTCCTCTGAGCTGTAGGGCGTGTCGTACTGGTAGCTAGGGTCTTTGGCAGCCACCCTCTGCCTTCCACGGCGGCTAACACCACCAGAAGGAGGGCTGGTTGTGTCATCAGGGAGCGAGCGTGAGGGACGTGTAGGCTCCATGACTAGTGCGTGGTTACTGGCGCGGTGGTGCTTGCACGAGTGCGGGGCGAGCGTTTGGCGGGGTGGTATCGAGAGTTGACATGTAGTACTATACCCACACCAATTTTCAGCCGCCTGGCTATAAACGCGCGGTTTTGGTACGTGTTCAAAGTCTCTGCTCTTAAGAGTCTACCCGCAGTGCGCCGGGGGAACTCTTAAGAGTCTCCCCGCAGCTCCCGGGTTAATCTTCTGATCACTGGCTTTGATTTCACAGGTTTATATACCGAAGACCATCAATGTTACTTATAGATTCATATTCACTGTTAGATTTATTACTGGTAGCTCTGGTGCACAAATAGTAGTTCACAGACTAGATTAGACACACGTATTTTTAGAGCACGGGAATTCTAGTTACCTCAGGGGGTACTGATCTAAGTTTTATATCCTTGTCTCAGAAATACATAGAACGCAAATCAGTGGGCGAACGTTAGATATCACTAGAGTTTTAATATCTGAATAAAGTAATTACGAGAGTCAAGGTCGCCTGTTAATTAAAGAGCACTGATCGCTTAGTACGTCCCAAATGAAATGGTTAAGTATGAATTACACTGGGCCAGGTCTTAGCCACTTCGTAGAAATATTAATTAGTGAATCTAAAACAGCACAGTAATATGTAGTACTGCTCAAGGGAATCTTGGGTAGTATCTGATGGGTCTGGTCCTGGTTATCTTGCGTCCAAGATGTTGGGGGCTAACAACTGGTTCCGCGGCCGTCCAGGGGGGCCATATGTGTGAAGTTCTTCAATACGTGGGCAGGTCCTTCTATCCAAATCTGCCACGGAGTCTGCCGGTTCTGGGATCTCACTCCGGAACAACACAAGGGCAGAGCTAGAAATTAACTGCAGGGTAGTGACCCCTGGTTGGTGTCTAGCTTTCAACTGATTTGACTGGGGGCGGGAGTTAGATTTATAGGCTCGGTTCTGGACCCTGTAGACAGTAGGGATCTCGAGTCTTATGGACTTAATTGAGCTCTCAATAGATATGGGGACTAGGTAAGATGGTATTTACTGTTGTGGCACAGGGCGATAGGAAGCCTTTATATTTTCATATAACTGAGCCTTAGTAAGAGGTACTATTTTGGCTATACTGGACGTATTTAGGGGAGAGAGACTGGATCTACTTTGCGAGGAGGATGGGGACAGCTGTGATAGGAGCGTCTCTCTAGATTGTTCAATCTTCATTCTATGGTATAGCTGAGGTGCTAATTTAGTGATCAGAGCATGCAAGAAAGGTAAATGGTTTATTGTGAGTTAATAGAGGTTAGTAAAGGTGTTAGTCATTCATGGTTAGTTCATTGATAGGAAGAATTCCTGTGCTACCTGGCAATGACTCGAAAGTCAAAACAGGGGCCAGGTATACCTCCGCGGGGGTGGGGGTCTCCCTCCTCGGGTGGGCAAAAAGGGGGAGCTGGGCGCCCTCTCTCTGATATATTCGTCCGGCGGCTGTGGCTAGGGGCTTGCCATATCACCAGTGTTTGTAATAACCCTCTGTGTATGAGACAGATGTGAGTGTCTTTAATACCAAAACCGAAGGTGCCTTAGCTAGCTGGTTTTACTCGGCTGGTTGTTAATTGTAGGGTTTGCTGGATATGGTGGAGACTGGGTTGCTAACTCTGCCACATTTATCTGGAAGTATGACAATAGAAGTTAGTTACTGGCGGGGCGGCTAGCCTCGCACCGACGACCATTGGGTGCAGGGTTGTGAATGTGTTGTAAGAGAATAGATGGCATGCAAGGGGCTAGTAAAGTTCTAATGTTGTTCTGGCCTACTAAGTGAAGGTAGGCTGGATAGGAGTATATATATAAAAGGTTGGAGAGCGTTAGTAACGGACAATTCAAGGATCTTCAAGAGGTATGAGAGAGAGGCTAGGTCGGACAAGAGTCGAGAAGCGCGGGTGTCTTAATGAGAGGGGGGGGGGGGGAGTTCAAGGGCTACAGGGAAATTTTGCCCCTAAGGACCCTGGGCGTGGGGGTGGCATTAGGCTACAATTGATATGGAAGTTTGAAAAGGCAGTAGAATACGTTAGCCAAATGCTACCGGGGAATGCAACTATGGGGTGGTATATGAGTCTGGAAAAGATAGAGTTATGTGATCAGTCAGAGGGTTATGGATACTATTAGTTGGCCCTGGGAACGGCGTTTTCTATTAAATATAAAATACCACCCACAGCGGCAGTTCGTAGGGGTACTTATGACAGATACTGGTAACCAGGTTATCTTATACAATCTCTGGTTGGGGTAAGAGGTGTAAGACACGAAATAAATTGGCGTAGTGTGGGCTGTGGATACGAAGGAGGCAAGGGGAAGACGTATGACAATTGTGGAAAGTAAATGGAAAAAGGTGAACACAATGGCGGATAAAAATACTTAACCTAAGGATTGCATACATAGATTTATGGGGCGATGGGTCTTCAGAAGCTTAGTCTGGCAAGACAAGATGTTAGGGAATGTTAATATTAATACTTAGTTACTAGAGGAACAGTGCAAGGGGCGACTGGGCACGGGTTACATATATCTATACTCGTCATGGAAAATGATATACGAGGTCTAGGGACAGCGTGGGTGTTTTAACTTCTAAGATATATAACATCTACTTCTCGGATGCAAGAACATACATAGATATAATTATGGCTGTCTGATGTGTTGGCATTGGCTCAACGTCGGGACAGGCATGGGTGTTTTTAATATGAATGTATATTCCTGTTCATCATCTTTGTAGTTGGGAGTGTAGGACACGAGGGGGTTAGTGTACGTGAGGTGTGGAAAATGGTCAGTTTTAGAAAAGGTAAATGGGTGTGTCCTGGAGCTGTTTAGCCCTGCGGGCTTGGGCTGTCTGAAATGGCTGGCTCGGTCAGCTGGTCCTTTCGTTCTGTGGACCTTTCCTTTGGTGTTTCTGTGTGGTGTTCGTTCATGGCTTCTGTGGTGGGCTTCTCGTTCTGGGGCATTTTACTTCCCTCTCCTTCATTATAGGCTCGTCCTCGAGCCTCAAGGGTGAAGTAAAAAGAAGTATAGTCAGAAAAGTGTAGGTTAACAAGAAAAGTAGTATGACTAAGGGAAAAAAATAATATATACAGTATATGGAAAACATGTAAATTTAAGAAAGGACAGATACTTAAGAACACAGGAAATTAAGAAGAGGTAAAGTGTTTAACAATGTATAAAGCAAATTTAAAAGATAGTCAGAAAAGTGTAGGTAACAAGAAAAGTAGTATGACTAAGGAAAAAAAATATAGTATATACAGTATATGGAAAACATGTCAATCTAAGAAAGGGCAGATAATTAAGAACACAGGAAATTAAGAAGAGGTAAAGTGTTTAACAATGTATAAAGCAATTTTAAAAGATAGTCAGAAAAGTGTAGATTAACAAGAAAAGTATTATGACTAAGGGAAAAAAAATACTATATACAGTATATGGAAAACATGTAAATTTAAGAAAAGGACAGATAATTAAGAACACAGGAAATTAAGAAGAGGTAAAGTGTTTAACAATGTATAAAGCAAATTTAAAAGATAGTCAGAAAAGTGTAGGTAACAAGAAAAGTAGTATGACTAAGGAAAAAAAATAATATATACAGTATATGGAGAACATGTAAATGTATAGAATCATGCCCAATCGCTTAGGAATTGAAAACATTCGAAACAATTTAGTACAATAATATCCTCATCATCATCAGGGGGGGGGGTATTTAGGGTCGCCGTTAGTCTGGGTGACAGTCTGGTAATAGTAGTGGTGGTTCACTTTCACTTTGGAAGGGCGGGGTGGATATACCGTTAGTTCTTGTCGTTAGGAATGTGGGTCTGGGGGCGAGCTGGCCCGGGGCCAGTTTTGGAGGGGGGGTCTAAGTGGTTTCGGTCGGGGTAGTGATAGGGGGGTTTTAAAGATGAAACGGGCAGGTCGAGTCGGGGTTGTTGTTGCGGAAGAGGTTGGTGCTGGGGAGGGGTTGAATTGTGTAGAGAGTTGTGGTCGTGAGTGGGGTTTGGGGAAGGGTGAGTAAGGCTGAAGGTTGAGAGTTTACTATGATCGGGTGGTTTGGAGGTTTGGTGTGTGGGGATTTGATAGGGAGATGGTGGGGGGGGTCTGGGCAGGCAGGGTTGTGGTTTGAGAGGGGTTGAATTTAGAGTGATTTTATTTCCGGGAGAGACATGGATGGGATTTCGAGGAGTGGTTGAAGTTGAGAGGTTGATTATGTTGTTTGGGGCGAGAGGGAGAGTATTTTGGGGTTTAGCCAAGGTGGAAAAAGTTTTGTGGTTGGATTGGGATGGGAGTGGTATTTCGTCGAGCGGGATCTTTGGGGGGGGAATTTGGGGCGGGTGGGGTAACGGTGAAGAGGGGGAGGTTGATAGTTTAGCTGGGCTCATGATGGTGGGGGACCGACTGGTGAGCAGGTGTTCGGTACGCATGAGGGGGGGGGAATCACTTTGGTGGGGGTCACGCGTGAGGGGGGGATTAACGGCGCGTGTGGGAGGATCAGAGTGGTGGGGTGTGTCGGTGGCAGTGACGGTTTGCTTAGAGGTTATCTGGGGTTGGTGGGTTTGTCTGTCATGAGGGGGTGAGTCAAGTGTGGGGTTTTGAAGTTTATTAGGGGTGTGAATTGTGGGGGGGTGGAAGGGAGCTACTGACGGAAAACTGTCACAAGGGAGATTTTGTTGGTGGGGGAATAGCTGAGTATTTCTGGGGGAAGGGGGGGAACATAGTTGGGTCCCTAGGTCGTCACGCGTGAGGGGAGGGTTTACGGCGCGTGTGGGAGGGTCAGGGTGGTGAGAGGTGAGCGAGTTAGGAAACGGGATTTGTTGGGGGGACTGCGGCGGGTTGGTGGGGGAAGAGTTAGGTGTAGAACAGGGGTTATTGGTAGAGGACTGATGTATAGATTTGGGGTTGTTAATAGGACGAATTTTGGGAATTTTCTTGGTGGCAGTCACGGTCTGGTTAGCGGTTATCTGGGGTTGGTGGGTTTGTTTGACATTAACAGGACGAGTTTGGGGAATTTTCTTGGTGGCAGTCTCGGTCTGGTTAGAGGTTCTCTGGGACTGGTGAGTTTGTTTGACATGAGAGGGCGAGTCAATTGTGGGGTTTCGAAGTTTTCTAGGGGTGTGAATTGTGTGGGGGTGGAAGGGAGCTACTGACTGAAAACTGTCACAAGCTACCGACGGAAAACTGTCACAAGGGAAATTTTGTTGGTGGGGGGATAGCTGAACATTTCTGGGGTCATGTGGAAAATATGTTGTGGTAGGCCTACATAGGTAGGCATAGCTAGAATACGGCTCTTGTTGGGGGGGCTGCTGAGGGTTGGTGGGGGGAGAGGTCGGTAAACTGTCACAAGGGAAATTTTGTTGGTGGGGGGATAGCTGAACATTTCTGGGGTCATGTGGAAAATATGTTGTGGTAGGCCTACATAGGTAGGCATAGCTAGAATACGGCTCTTGTTGGGGGGGCTGCTGAGGGTTGGTGGGGGAGAGTTCACTGGAGTTGGACTTTCACCGGAAGTCATTTTGGAAGGGTGCACGGAGTCTTGGATAGGGGCTAAAAGGTTGGATAGGGGATTCATCGAACTGCGTAGGCATTCTTCTCTGATGGCGAGCATATGTTCTTCGAATAAGCCATACGGGTCGAGATGGGCGGTGATGTGGGGTGGGAGGATGTTTAACAATGCGGTGAATAAGAGTTCATTTTGTTGGTCGTAATCTTCATAGCTATACGTGGTCCTCACGTATCTGTAGAGTTGTATGAGGGTCACATTTATATCCCCTTCATACTTGATCTCGTCGACTTTTATTATTTTGGGGGCGACGGGGGAACCCAAAAGTGGATCTAAAGTCCGGATCACGAAGGATCGAAACTGGTTCCAGGTATTCTCTGGCGTATTCTGTTTCACCATTTGGTGAATAAATTCTTTAAAAGTAGGCTTATCAACAAGTTGGGAAACGGCTTCTCCCAACTGTACAACATGCAAAATTGCCATGGCGATTTTTTCGCGGTCATTATGAAGTACCACATCGTACACTGGCTTTATTATGTCTAAGTAACTGGTGATATCATATGTGTTTACATCATACTTGGGAATGTGTGCGAGTGGCTGAAGATTTCGCGATGTTGCCATGCTTCTACTGTTCCAAACTTGCAGTGTAATGCAACCTTTTATCCGAATCAAGAACCACCGCTGCCAGCCAATGTTATGCCCTGTTTTTCTACAGGTTTAACTTGGGTAATGTGAGTTCTAAATTGACTGGGTATATAAGGCTGCATGCACAATACAAGATATGAGCAATAGAGAACACAAAGAAACACATGGTAGCAAGTTACATGATCACGTTTATTGATATACCACTGCCGAATACTTGTGTAAGACAATATAATAGAATTGAACAACACTAGCATAAGTGGATCTGGATGGAGCCTAGTCTCCCACTTCCAACGTTCAGGTATTAATCTTCTGATCACTGGCTTTGATTTCACAGGTTTATATACCGAAGACCATCAATGTTACTTATAGATTCATATTCACTGTTAGATTTATTACTGGTAGCTCTGGTGCACAAGTAGTAGTTCACAGACTAGATTAGACACACATATTTTTAGAGCACGGGAATTCTAGTTACCTCAGGGGGTACTGATCTAAGTTTTATATCCTTGTCTCGAAATACATAGAACGCAAATCAGTGGGCGAACGTTAGATATCACTAGAGTTTTAATATCTGAATAAAGTAATTACGAGAGTCAAGGTCGCCTGTTAATTAAAGAGCACTGATCGCTTAGTACGTCCCAAATGAAATGGTTAAGTATGAATTACACTGGGCCAGGTCTTAGCCACTTCGTAGAAATATTAATTAGTGAATCTAAAACAGCACAGTAATATGTAGTACTGCTCAAGGGAATCTTGGGTAGTATCTGATGGGTCTGGTCCTGTTATCTTGCGTCCATGATGTTGGGGGCTAACGACTGGTTCCGCGGGCCGTCCAAGGGGGCCATATGTGTGAAGTTCTTTCAAACGTGGGCAGGTCCTTCTATCCAAATCTGCCACGGAGTCTGCCGGTTCTGGGATCTCACTCCGGAACAACACAAGGGCAGAGCTAGAAATTAACTGCAGGGTAGTGACCCCTGGTTGGTGTCTAGCTTTCAACTGATTTGACTGGGGGCGGGAGTTAGATTTATAGGCTCGGTTCTGGACCCTGTAGACAGTAGGGATCTCGAGTCTTATGGACTTAATTGAGCTCTCAATAGATATGGGGACTAGGTAAGATGGTATTTACTGTTGTGGCACAGGGCGATAGGAAGCCTTTATATTTTCATATAACTGAGCCTTAGTAAGAGGTACTATTTGGCTATACTGGACGTATTTAGGGGAGAGAGACTGGATCTACTTTGCGAGGAGGATGGGGACAGCTGTGATAGGAGCGTCTCTCTAGATTGTTCAATCTTCATTCTATGGTATAGCTGAGGTGCTAATTTAGTGATCAGAGCATGCAAGAAAGGTAAATGGTTTATTGTGAGTTAATAGAGGTTAGTAAAGTGTTAGTCATTCATGGTTAGTTCATTGATAGGAAGAATTCCTATGCTACCTGGCAATGACTCGAAAGTCAAAACAGGGGCCAGGTATACCTCCGCGGGGGTGGGGGTCTTCCTCCTCGGGTGGGCAAAAAGGGGGAGCTGGGCGCCCTCTCTCTGATATATATTCGTCCGGCGGCTGTGGCTAGGGGCTTGCCATATCACCAGTGTTTGTAATAACCCTCTGTGTATGAGACAGATGTGAGTGTCTTTAATACCAAAACCGAAGGTGCCTTAGCTAGCTGGTTTTACTCGGCTGGTTTTAATTGTAGGGTTTGCTGGATATGGTGGAGACTGGGTTGCTAACTCTGCCACATTTATCTGGAAGTATGACAATAGAAGTTAGTTACTGGCGGGGCGGCTAGCCTCGCACCGACGACCATTGGGTGCAGGGTTGTGAATGTGTTGTAAGAGAATAGATGGCATGCAAGGGGCTAGTAAAGTTCTAATGTTGTTCTGGCCTACTAAGTGAAGGTAGGCTGGATAGGAGTATATATAAAAGGTTGGAGAGCGTTAGTAACGGACAATTCAAGGATCTTCAAGAGGTATGAGAGAGAGGCTAGGTCGGACAAGAGTCGAGAAGCGCGGGTGTCTTAATGAGGGGGGGGGGGAGTTCAAGGGCTACAGGGAAATTTTGCCCCTAAGGTCCCTGGGCGTGGGGGTGGCATTAGGCTACAATTGATATGGAAGTTTGAAAAGTAGAATACGTTAGCCAAATGCTACCGGGGAATGCAACTATGGGTGGTATATGAGTCTGGAAAAGATAGAGTTATGTGATCAGTCAGAGGGTTATGGATACTATTAGTTGGCCCTGGGAACGGCGTTTTCTATTAAATATAAAATACCACCCACAGCGGCAATTCGTAGGGGTACTTATGACAGATACTGGTAACCAGGTTATCTTATACAATCTCTGGTTGGGGTAAGAGGTGTAAGACACGAAATAAATTGGCGTAGTGTGGGCTGTGGATACGAAGGAGGCAAGGGGAAGACGTATGACAATTGTGGAAAGTAAATGGAAAAAGGTGAACACAATGGCGGATAAAAATACTTAACCTAAGGATTGCATACATAGATTTATGGGGCGATGGGTCTTCAGAAGCTTAGTCTGGCAAGACAAGATGTTAGGGAATGTTAATATTAATACTTAGTTACTAGAGGAACAGTGCAAGGGGCGACTGGGCACGGGTTACATATATCTATACTCGTCATGGAAATTGATATACGAGGTCTAGGGACAGCGTGGGTGTTTTAACTTCTAAGATATATAACATCTACGGATGCAAGAAATACATAGATATAATTATGGCTGTCTGATGGGCATTGGCTCAACGTCGGGACAGGCATGGGTGTTTTTAATATGAATGTATACTGTTCATCATCTTTGTAGTTGGGAGTGTAGGACAAGAGGGGTTAGTGTACGTGAGGTGTGGAAAATGGTCAGTTTTAGAAAAGGTAAATGGGTGTGTCCTGGAGCTGTTTAGCCCTGCGGGCTTGGGCTGTCTGAATGGGTCAGCTGGTCCTTTCGTTCTGTGGACTTTTGGTGCTGGTGTTCGTTCTGGCTTCTGTGGTGGGTGTCTGGACCTTAGTCTGTTGGTGGGTTAAAGAATACTCGTATGGTCAAGATATATATTCAGAAAAGATTATAAGACTAGGATCAACTTTAAGTATGAGGTTTTAGGTCAAGTTATTTTTACATTTTTTTTATGGATGAGGTATATTGTAATTAGGACAGAGGTAAGAGGTTAAGAACACAGGAAATTAAGAAGAGGTAAAGTGTTTAACAATATAAAGCAAATTTAAAAGATAGTCAGAAAAGTGTAGGTAACAAGAAAAGTAGTATGACTAAGGAAAAAAAAAATAGTATATACAGTATATGGAAAACATGTAAATTTAAGAAAGGGCAGATAATTAAGAACACAGGAAATTAAGAAGAGGTAAAGTGTTTAACAATGTATAAAGCAATTTTAAAAGATAGTCAGAAAAGTGTAGATTAACAAGAAAAGTATTATGACTAAGGGAAAAAAAATACTATATACAGTATATGGAAAACATGTAAATTTAAGAAAGGACAGATAATTAAGAACACAGGAAATTAAGAAGAGGTAAAGTGTTTAACAATGTATAAAGCAAATTTAAAAGATAGTCAGAAAAGTGTAGGTAACAAGAAAAGTAGTATGACTAAGGAAAACAAATAATATATACAGTATATGGAGAACATGTAAATGTATAGAATCATGCCCAATCGCTTAGGAATTGAAAACATTCGAAACAATTTAGTACAATAATATCCTCATCATCATCAGGGGGGGGGGGGTATTTAGGGTCGCCGTTAGTCTGGGTGACAGTCTGGTAATAGTAGTGGTGGTTCACTTTCACTTTGGAAGGGCGGGGTGGATATACCGTTAGTTCTTGTCGTTAGGAATGTGGGTCTGGGGGCGAGCTGGCCCGGGGCCAGTTTTGGAGGGGGGGTCTAAGTGGTTTCGGTCGGGGGTAGTGATAGGGGGGTTTTAAAGATGAAACGGGCAGGTCGAGTCGGGGTTGTTGTTGCGGAAGAGGTTGGTGCTGGGGAGGGTTGAATTGTGTAGAGAGTTGTGGTCGTGAGTGGGGTTTGGGGAAGGGTGAGTAAGGCTGAAGGTTGAGAGTTTACTATGATCGGGTGGTTTGGAGGTGTTGGTTTTGGGGTTTTGATGGGGTGAGGGTGGGGGGGGTCTGGGCAGGCAGGGTTGTGGTTTGAGAGGGGTTGAATTTAGAGTGATTTTATTTCCGGGAGAGACATGGATGGGATTTCGAGGAGTGGTTGAAGTTGAGAGGTTGATTATGTTGTTTGGGGCGAGAGGAGAGTATTTTGGGATTTAGCCAAGGTGGAAAGAGTTTTGTGGTTGGATTGGGATGGGAGTGGTATTTCGTCGAGCGGCTTCTTGGGGGGGGGATTTGGGGCGGGTGGGGTAACGGTGAAGAGGGGGAGGTTGATAGTTTAGCTGGGCTCATGATGGTGGGGGACCGACTGGTGAGCAGGTGTTCGGTACGCATGAGGGGGGGGGAATCACTTTGGTGGGGGTCACGCGTGAGGGGGGGATTAACGGCGCGTGTGGGAGGATCAGAGTGGTGGGGTGTGTCGGTGGCAGTGACGGTTTGCTTAGAGGTTATCTGGGGTTGGTGGGTTTGTCTGTCATGAGGGGGTGAGTCAAGTGTGGGGTTTTGAAGTTTATTAGGGGTGTGAATTGTGGGGGGGTGGAAGGGAGCTACTGACGGAAAACTGTCACAAGGGAGATTTTGTTGGTGGGGGAATAGCTGAGTATTTCTGGGGGAAGGGGGGGAACATAGTTGGGTCCCTAGGTCGTCACGCGTGAGGGGAGGTTTACCCGCGCGTGTGGGAGGGTCAGGGTGGTGAGAGGTGAGCGAGTTAGGAAACGGGATTTGTTGGGGGGACTGCGGCGGGTTGGTGGGGAAGAGTTAGGTGTAGAACAGGGGTTATTGGTAGAGGACTGATGTATAGATTTGGGGTTGTTAATAGGACGAATTTTGGGAATTTTCTTGGTGGCAGTCACGGTCTGGTTAGCGGTTATCTGGGGTTGGTGGGTTTGTTTGACATTAACAGGACGAGTTTGGGGAATTTTCTTGGTGGCAGTCTCGGTCTGGTTAGAGGTTCTCTGGGACTGGTGAGTTTGTTTGACATGAGAGGGCGAGTCAATTGTGGGGTTTCGAAGTTTTCTAGGGGTGTGAATTGTGTGGGGGTGGAAGGGAGCTACTGACTGAAAACTGTCACAAGCTACCGACGGAAAACTGTCACAAGGGAAATTTTGTTGGTGGGGGGATAGCTGAACATTTCTGGGGTCATGTGGAAAATATGTTGTGGTAGGCCTACATAGGTAGGCATAGCTAGAATACGGCTCTTGTTGGGGGGGCTGCTGAGGGTTGGTGGGGGGAGAGGTCGGTAAACTGTCACAAGGGAAATTTTGTTGGTGGGGGGATAGCTGAACATTTCTGGGGTCATGTGGAAAATATGTTGTGGTAGGCCTACATAGGTAGGCATAGCTAGAATACGGCTCTTGTTGGGGGGGCTGCTGAGGGTTGGTGGGGGGAGAGTTCACTGGAGTTGGACTTTCACCGGAAGTCATTTTGGAAGGGTGCACGGAGTCTTGGATAGGGGCTAAAAGGTTGGATAGGGGATTCATCGAACTGCGTAGGCATTCTTCTCTGATGGCGAGCATATGTTCTTCGAATAAGCCATACGGGTCGAGATGGGCGGTGATGTGGGGTGGGAGGATGTTTAACAATGCGGTGAATAAGAGTTCATTTTGTTGGTCGTAATCTTCATAGCTATACGTGGTCCTCACGTATCTGTAGAGTTGTATGAGGGTCACATTAATATCCCCTTCATACTTGATCTCGTCGACTTTTATTATTTTGGGGGCGACGGGGGAACCCAAAAGTGGATCTAAAGTCCGGATCACGAAGGATCGAAACTGGTTCCAGGTATTCTCTGGCGTATTCTGTGTTTCACCATTTGGTGAATAAATTCTTTAAAAGTAGGCTTATCAACAAGTTGGGAAACGGCTTCTCCCAACTGTACAACATGCAAAATTGCCATGGCGATTTTTTCGCGGTCATTATGAAGTACCACATCGTACACTGGCTTTATTATGTCTAAGTAACTGGTGATATCATATGTGTTTACATCATACTTGGGAATGTGTGCGAGTGGCTGAAGATTTCGCGATGTTGCCATGCTTCTACTGTTCCAAACTTGCAGTGTAATGCAACCTTTTATCCGAATCAAGAACCACCGCTGCCGCCAATGTTATGCCCTGTTTTTCTACAGGTTTAACTTGGGTAATGTGAGTTCTAAATTGACTGGGTATATAAGGCTGCATGCACAATACAAGATATGAGCAATAGAGAACACAAAGAAACACATGGTAGCAAGTTACATGATCACGTTTATTGATATACCACTGCCGAATACTTGTGTAAGACAATATAATAGAATTGAACAACACTAGCATAAGTGGATCTGGATGGAGCCTAGTCTCCCACTTCCAACGTTCAGGTATTAATCTTCTGATCACTGGCTTTGATTTCACAGGTTTATATACCGAAGACCATCAATGTTACTTATAGATTCATATTCACTGTTAGATTTATTACTGGTAGCTCTGGTGCACAAGTAGTAGTTCACAGACTAGATTAGACACACATATTTTTAGAGCACGGGAATTCTAGTTACCTCAGGGGGTACTGATCTAAGTTTTATATCCTTGTCTCGGAAATACATAGAACGCAAATCAGTGGGCGAACGTTAGATATCACTAGAGTTTTAATATCTGAATAAAGTAATTACGAGAGTCAAGGTCGCCTGTTAATTAAAGAGCACTGATCGCTTAGTACGTCCCAAATGAAATGGTTAAGTATGAATTACACTGGGCCAGGTCTTAGCCACTTCGTAGAAATATTAATTAGTGAATCTAAAACAGCACAGTAATATGTAGTACTGCTCAAGGGAATCTTGGGTAGTATCTGATGGGTCTGGTCCTGGTTATCTTGCGTCCATGATGTTGGGGGCTAACGACTGGTTCCGCGGCCGTCCAGGGGGCCATATGTGTGAAGTTCTTCAATACGTGGGCAGGTCCTTCTATCCAAATCTGCCACGGAGTCTGCCGGTTCTGGGATCTCACTCCGGAACAACACAAGGGCAGAGCTAGAAATTAACTGCAGGGTAGTGACCCCTGGTTGGTGTCTAGCTTTCAACTGATTTGACTGGGGGCGGGAGTTAGATTTATAGGCTCGGTTCTGGACCCTGTAGACAGTAGGGATCTCGAGTCTTATGGACTTAATTGAGCTCTCAATAGATATGGGGACTAGGTAAGATGGTATTTACTGTTGTGGCACAGGGCGATAGGAAGCCTTTATATTTTCATATAACTGAGCCTTAGTAAGAGGTACTATTTTGGCTATACTGGACGTATTTAGGGGAGAGAGACTGGATCTACTTTGCGAGGAGGATGGGGACAGCTGTGATAGGAGCGTCTCTCTAGATTGTTCAATCTTCATTCTATGGTATAGCTGAGGTGCTAATTTAGTGATCAGAGCATGCAAGAAAGGTAAATGGTTTATTGTGAGTTAATAGAGGTTAGTAAAGGTGTTAGTCATTCATGGTTAGTTCATTGATAGGAAGAATTCCTGTGCTACCTGGCAATGACTCGAAAGTCAAAACAGGGGCCAGGTATACCTCCGCGGGGGTGGGGGTCTTCCTCCTCGGGTGGGCAAAAAGGGGGAGCTGGGCGCCCTCTCTCTGATATATTCGTCCGGCGGCTGTGGCTAGGGGCTTGCCATATCACCAGTGTTTGTAATAACCCTCTGTGTATGAGACAGATGTGAGTGTCTTTAATACCAAAACCGAAGGTGCCTTAGCTAGCTGGTTTTACTCGGCTGGTTGTTAATTGTAGGGTTTGCTGGATATGGTGGAGACTGGGTTGCTAACTCTGCCACATTTATCTGGAAGTATGACAATAGAAGTTAGTTACTGGCGGGGCGGCTAGCCTCGCACCGACGACCATTGGGTGCAGGGTTGTGAATGTGTTGTAAGAGAATAGATGGCATGCAAGGGGCTAGTAAAGTTCTAATGTTGTTCTGGCCTACTAAGTGAAGGTAGGCTGGATAGGAGTATATATATAAAAGGTTGGAGAGCGTTAGTAACGGACAATTCAAGGATCTTCAAGAGGTATGAGAGAGAGGCTAGGTCGGACAAGAGTCGAGAAGCGCGGGTGTCTTAATGAGAGGGGGGGGGGGAGTTCAAGGGCTACAGGGAAATTTTGCCCCTAAGGTCCCTGGGCGTGGGGGTGGCATTAGGCTACAATTGATATGGAAGTTTGAAAAGGCAGTAGAATACGTTAGCCAAATGCTACCGGGGAATGCAACTATGGGGTGGTATATGAGTCTGGAAAAGATAGAGTTATGTGATCAGTCAGAGGGTTATGGATACTATTAGTTGGCCCTGGGAACGGCGTTTTCTATTAAATATAAAATACCACCCACAGCGGCAGTTCGTAGGGGTACTTATGACAGATACTGGTAACCAGGTTATCTTATACAATCTCTGGTTGGGGTAAGAGGTGTAAGACACGAAATAAATTGGCGTAGTGTGGGCTGTGGATACGAAGGAGGCAAGGGGAAGACGTATGACAATTGTGGAAAGTAAATGGAAAAAGGTGAACACAATGGCGGATAAAAATACTTAACCTAAGGATTGCATACATAGATTTATGGGGCGATGGGTCTTCAGAAGCTTAGTCTGGCAAGACAAGATGTTAGGGAATGTTAATATTAATACTTAGTTACTAGAGGAACAGTGCAAGGGGCGACTGGGCACGGGTTACATATATCTATACTCGTCATGGAAAATGATATACGAGGTCTAGGGACAGCGTGGGTGTTTTAACTTCTAAGATATATAACATCTACTTCTCGGATGCAAGAACATACATAGATATAATTATGGCTGTCTGATGTGTTGGCATTGGCTCAACGTCGGGACAGGCATGGGTGTTTTTAATATGAATGTATATTCCTGTTCATCATCTTTGTAGTTGGGAGTGTAGGACACGAGGGGGTTAGTGTACGTGAGGTGTGGAAAATGGTCAGTTTTAGAAAAGGTAAATGGTGTGTCCTGGAGCTGTTTAGCCCTGCGGGCTTGGGCTGTCTGAAATGGCTGGCTCGGTCAGCTGGTCCTTTCGTTCTGTGGACCTTTCCTTTGGTGTTTCTGTGTGGTGTTCGTTCATGGCTTCTGTGGTGGGCTTCTCGTTCTGGGGCATTTTACTTCCCTCTCCTTCATTATAGGCTCGTCCTCGAGCCTCAAGGGTGAAGTAAAAAGAAGTATAGTCAGGTTAACAAGTGTATGACTAAGGGTTAATACAGTAATGGAATGTAATTTAAGAAAGGACAGATACTTAAAGTGTACAAGTATCGATCGACTGTGTCTCAGAAAGTAGATGGAGAAAGTAGAGTCAAAAAAAAAAATAATATATACAGTATATGCAACATGTAAATTAAGAAAGGACAGATACTTAAGAACACAGGAAATTAAGAAGAGGTAAAGTGTTTAACAATGTATAAAGCAAATTTAAAAGATAGTCAGAAAAGTGTAGGTAACAAGAAAAGTAGTATGACTAAGGAAAAATATAGTATATACAGTATATGGAAAACATGTAAATTTAAGAAAGGGCAGATAATTAAGAACACAGGAAATTAAGAAGAGGTAAAGTGTTTAACAATGTATAAAGCAATTTTAAAAGATAGTCAGAAAAGTGTAGATTACAAGAAAGTATTATGACTAAGGGAAAAAAAATACTATATACAGTATATGGAAAACATGTAAATTTAAGAAAGGACAGATAATTAAGAAAAAAATTAAAGAGGTAAAGTGTTTAACACTTACGAGCGGCCTATGCGTTTATTTATGTGTAACCGCACCAGCGGGTGTTTTTAGCCAAAATATGGCTGTTTTACGTGATCATTTCATGCCTAAATAAAGACCCAGAACGTAAAACAGTCACCTATCCCTGAAAGGTGCAATAACAGAGCTTTCGAATGACAACATTACGAGCCTTGTATGATGGATAGTTTTCTTGCAATCGACCGTGCACGCGATTGCAAAAAGCAGGTAATTCGGTACTTTCAGTACATAATTGAGTCATGTTCAGCGAGTGAGAGAGGGAGGGAGGGATCTGAGATTTGTGTCAGTAGGTTCGCCGCGGTGGTCTGGAGCATTCATACGCTCGCTAGTCCTCCTCCCCACTTGTCTCTCTCTCTCAAGCCACATTACCTTGCTGAACTGCCACTCTAGTTATGGTCGAGCGCCGCCACCATAGTCCACTTTATTTAACTCGACTTATGTTGCTCGCCGCTAAATAAGGGTTAACAATGTATAAAGCAAATTTAAAAGATAGTCAGAAAAGTGTAGGTTAACAAGAAAAGTAGTATGACTAAGGAAAAAAAATATATATACAGTTTATAGGCGACATGTAAATGTATAGAATCAGGCCCCATCGCTTAGGAATTGAAAACATGCGAAAACAAACAATTTAGTACAATAAATCCTCATCATCATCAGGTGTGGGAGGGTATTTAGGGGCGCCGTTAGTCTGGGTGACAGTCTGGTAATAGTATTGGTGGTTCACTTTCACTTTGGAAGGGCGGGGTGGATATACCGTTATTTCTTGTCTTAGGAATGTGGTCTGGGGCGACGCTGCCCGGGCCAGTTTTGGGAGGGGGGGTCTAAGTGGTTTCGGTCGGGGGGTAGTGATAGGGGGGTTTTTAAAGATGAAACGGGCAGGTCGAGTCGGGGTTTGTTGTTGGAAGAGGTTGGTGCTGGGAGGGGTTGAATTGTGTAGAGTGTGGTCGTGAGTGGGGTTTGGGGAAGGGTGAGTAAGGCTGAAGGTTGAGAGTTTACTATGATCGGGTGGTTTTGGAGGTTTGGTGGTGGGGATTTGATAGGGAGATGGTGGGGGGGTCTGGGCAGGCAGGGTTGTGGTTTGAGAGGGGTTGAATTTAGAGTGATTTTATTTCCGGGAGAGACATGGATGGGATTTCGAGGAGTGGTTGAAGTTGAGAGGTTGATTATGTTGTTTGGGGCGAGAGGGAGAGTATTTTGGGGTTTAGCCAAGGTGGAAAAAGTTTTGTGGTTGGATTGGGATGGGAGTGGTATTTCGTCGAGCGGGATCTTTGGGGGGGGAATTTGGGGCGGGTGGGGTAACGGTGAAGAGGGGGAGATTGATAGTTTAGCTGGGCTCATGATGGTGGGGGACCGACTGGTGAGCAGGTGTTCGGTACGCATGAGGGGGGGGGGAATCACTTTGGTGGGGGTCACGCGTGAGGGGGGGATTAACGGCGCGTGTGGGAGGATCAGAGTGGTGGGGTGTGTCGGTGGCAGTGACGGTTTGCTTAGAGGTTATCTGGGGTTGGTGGGTTTGTCTGTCATGAGGGGGTGAGTCAAGTGTGGGGTTTTGAAGTTTATTAGGGGTGTGAATTGTGGGGGGGTGGAAGGGAGCTACTGACGGAAAACTGTCACAAGGGAGATTTTGTTGGTGGGGGAATAGCTGAGTATTTCTGGGGGAAGGGGGGGAACATAGTTGGGTCCCTAGGTCGTCACGCGTGAGGGGAGGGTTTACGGCGCGTGTGGGAGGGTCAGGGTGGTGAGAGGTGAGCGAGTTAGGAAACGGGATTTGTTGGGGGGACTGCGGCGGGTTGGTGGGGGAAGAGTTAGGTGTAGAACAGGGGTTATTGGTAGAGGACTGATGTATAGATTTGGGGTTGTTAATAGGACGAATTTTGGGAATTTTCTTGGTGGCAGTCACGGTCTGGTTAGCGGTTATCTGGGGTTGGTGGGTTTGTTTGACATTAACAGGACGAGTTTGGGGAATTTTCTTGGTGGCAGTCTCGGTCTGGTTAGAGGTTCTCTGGGACTGGTGAGTTTGTTTGACATGAGAGGGCGAGTCAATTGTGGGGTTTCGAAGTTTTCTAGGGGTGTGAATTGTGTGGGGGTGGAAGGGAGCTACTGACTGAAAACTGTCACAAGCTACCGACGGAAAACTGTCACAAGGGAAATTTTGTTGGTGGGGGGATAGCTGAACATTTCTGGGGTCATGTGGAAAATATGTTGTGGTAGGCCTACATAGGTAGGCATAGCTAGAATACGGCTCTTGTTGGGGGGGCTGCTGAGGGTTGGTGGGGGGAGAGTTCACTGGAGTTGGACTTTCACCGGAAGTCATTTTGGAAGGGTGCACGGAGTCTTGGATAGGGGCTAAAAGGTTGGATAGGGGATTCATCGAACTGCGTAGGCATTCTTCTCTGATGGCGAGCATATGTTCTTCGAATAAGCCATACGGGTCGAGATGGGCGGTGATGTGGGGTGGGAGGATGTTTAACAATGCGGTGAATAAGAGTTCATTTTGTTGGTCGTAATCTTCATAGCTATACGTGGTCCTCACGTATCTGTAGAGTTGTATGAGGGTCACATTTATATCCCCTTCATACTTGATCTCGTCGACTTTTATTATTTTGGGGGCGACGGGGGAACCCAAAAGTGGATCTAAAGTCCGGATCACGAAGGATCGAAACTGGTTCCAGGTATTCTCTGGCGTATTCTGTTTCACCATTTGGTGAATAAATTCTTTAAAAGTAGGCTTATCAACAAGTTGGGAAACGGCTTCTCCCAACTGTACAACATGCAAAATTGCCATGGCGATTTTTTCGCGGTCATTATGAAGTACCACATCGTACACTGGCTTTATTATGTCTAAGTAACTGGTGATATCATATGTGTTTACATCATACTTGGGAATGTGTGCGAGTGGCTGAAGATTTCGCGATGTTGCCATGCTTCTACTGTTCCAAACTTGCAGTGTAATGCAACCTTTTATCCGAATCAAGAACCACCGCTGCCGCCAATGTTATGCCCTGTTTTTCTACAGGTTTAACTTGGGTAATGTGAGTTCTAAATTGACTGGGTATATAAGGCTGCATGCACAATACAAGATATGAGGAATAGAGAACACAAAGAAACACATGGTAGCAAGTTACATGATCACGTTTATTGATATACCACTGCCGAATACTTGTGTAAGACAATATAATAGAATTGAACAACACTAGCATAAGTGGATCTGGATGGAGCCTAGTCTCCCACTTCCAACGTTCAGGTATTAATCTTCTGATCACTGGCTTTGATTTCACAGGTTTATATACCGAAGACCATCAATGTTACTTATAGATTCATATTCACTGTTAGATTTATTACTGGTAGCTCTGGTGCACAAGTAGTAGTTCACAGACTAGATTAGACACACATATTTTTAGAGCACGGGAATTCTAGTTACCTCAGGGGGTACTGATCTAAGTTTTATATCCTTGTCTCGGAAATACATAGAACGCAAATCAGTGGGCGAACGTTAGATATCACTAGAGTTTTAATATCTGAATAAAGTAATTACGAGAGTCAAGGTCGCCTGTTAATTAAAGAGCACTGATCGCTTAGTACGTCCCAAATGAAATGGTTAAGTATGAATTACACTGGGCCAGGTCTTAGCCACTTCGTAGAAATATTAATTAGTGAATCTAAAACAGCACAGTAATATGTAGTACTGCTCAAGGGAATCTTGGGTAGTATCTGATGGGTCTGGTCCTGGTTATCTTGCGTCCATGATGTTGGGGGCTAACGACTGGTTCCGCGGCCGTCCAAGGGGGCCATATGTGTGAAGTTCTTCAATACGTGGGCAGGTCCTTCTATCCAAATCTGCCACGGAGTCTGCCGGTTCTGGGATCTCACTCCGGAACAACACAAGGGCAGAGCTAGAAATTAACTGCAGGGTAGTGACCCCTGGTTGGTGTCTAGCTTTCAACTGATTTGACTGGGGGCGGGAGTTAGATTTATAGGCTCGGTTCTGGACCCTGTAGACAGTAGGGATCTCGAGTCTTATGGACTTAATTGAGCTCTCAATAGATATGGGGACTAGGTAAGATGGTATTTACTGTTGTGGCACAGGGCGATAGGAAGCCTTTATATTTTCATATAACTGAGCCTTAGTAAGAGGTACTATTTTGGCTATACTGGACGTATTTAGGGGAGAGAGACTGGATCTACTTTGCGAGGAGGATGGGGACAGCTGTGATAGGAGCGTCTCTCTAGATTGTTCAATCTTCATTCTATGGTATAGCTGAGGTGCTAATTTAGTGATCAGAGCATGCAAGAAAGGTAAATGGTTTATTGTGAGTTAATAGAGGTTAGTAAAGGTGTTAGTCATTCATGGTTAGTTCATTGATAGGAAGAATTCCTGTGCTACCTGGCAATGACTCGAAAGTCAAAACAGGGGCCAGGTATACCTCCGCGGGGGTGGGGGTCTCCCTCCTCGGGTGGGCAAAAAGGGGGAGCTGGGCGCCCTCTCTCTGATATATTCGTCCGGCGGCTGTGGCTAGGGGCTTGCCATATCACCAGTGTTTGTAATAACCCTCTGTGTATGAGACAGATGTGAGTGTCTTTAATACCAAAACCGAAGGTGCCTTAGCTAGCTGGTTTTACTCGGCTGGTTGTTAATTGTAGGGTTTGCTGGATATGGTGGAGACTGGGTTGCTAACTCTGCCACATTTATCTGGAAGTATGACAATAGAAGTTAGTTACTGGCGGGGCGGCTAGCCTCGCACCGACGACCATTGGGTGCAGGGTTGTGAATGTGTTGTAAGAGAATAGATGGCATGCAAGGGGCTAGTAAAGTTCTAATGTTGTTCTGGCCTACTAAGTGAAGGTAGGCTGGATAGGAGTATATATATAAAAGGTTGGAGAGCGTTAGTAACGGACAATTCAAGGATCTTCAAGAGGTATGAGAGAGAGGCTAGGTCGGACAAGAGTCGAGAAGCGCGGGTGTCTTAATGAGAGGGGGGGGGGGGAAGTTCAAGGGCTACAGGGAAATTTTGCCCCTAAGGTCCCTGGGCGTGGGGGTGGCATTAGGCTACAATTGATATGGAAGTTTGAAAAGGCAGTAGAATACGTTAGCCAAATGCTACCGGGGAATGCAACTATGGGGTGGTATATGAGTCTGGAAAAGATAGAGTTATGTGATCAGTCAGAGGGTTATGGATACTATTAGTTGGCCCTGGGAACGGTGTTTTCTATTAAATATAAAATACCACCCACAGCGGCAGTTCGTAGGGGTACTTATGACAGATACTGGTAACCAGGTTATCTTATACAATCTCTGGTTGGGGTAAGAGGTGTAAGACACGAAATAAATTGGCGTAGTGTGGGCTGTGGATACGAAGGAGGCAAGGGGAAGACGTATGACAATTGTGGAAAGTAAATGGAAAAAGGTGAACACAATGGCGGATAAAAATACTTAACCTAAGGATTGCATACATAGATTTATGGGGCGATGGGTCTTCAGAAGCTTAGTCTGGCAAGACAAGATGTTAGGGAATGTTAATATTAATACTTAGTTACTAGAGGAACAGTGCAAGGGGCGACTGGGCACGGGTTACATATATCTATACTCGTCATGGAAAATGATATACGAGGTCTAGGGACAGCGTGGGTGTTTTAACTTCTAAGATATATAACATCTACTTCTCGGATGCAAGAACATACATAGATATAATTATGGCTGTCTGATGTGTTGGCATTGGCTCAACGTCGGGACAGGCATGGGTGTTTTTAATATGAATGTATATTCCTGTTCATCATCTTTGTAGTTGGGAGTGTAGGACACGAGGGGGTTAGTGTACGTGAGGTGTGGAAAATGGTCAGTTTTAGAAAAGGTAAATGGGTGTGTCCTGGAGCTGTTTAGCCCTGCGGGCTTGGGCTGTCTGAAATGGCTGGCTCGGTCAGCTGGTCCTTTCGTTCTGTGGACCTTTCCTTTGGTGTTTCTGTGTGGTGTTCGTTCATGGCTTCTGTGGTGGGCTTCTCGTTCTGGGGCATTTTACAAATAATGCTTTATATTGTAAATATAACAAATTCTGTCAGAATCCAGGCTAGAAATGCACAAATAACTACCCTAGCACCTAGGTCTATATCGCGCTTGTCAGATTAAGAGATGCCGTACCATCCACTTGTATTAAACTCTGAAGATCTTCACTATTAGTAACCCACTCGCGGAGAAATAGATGTGCATCCGCAAACAATCTGCGTGCTTGCCAGTATGCACACAACAAATCATCTTGACTATCGCTAGTACCCTGCAAATTGTCAATGTATAATCCGCGAGATAGTTTACTTGTGTCCTCATGAGTGTCAGCTAGATGTTTTCTGATTGTGGCATTTAACAAAAACTGCGAGCAAGTGGCCCCAAAGAGTACAACCCGAAAACGGTATATTATGATGGGACTTTCAGAGTCGCTAATGTCGCTAAACCAAAGAAAGCTGGTAACATCTCTATCTTCCTCCTTGAGCTTGACCATCAAGAATGCTTTCTCGATGTCACTGGTATAGGCGTACTTCCCCAGCCTAAACCGCAATAGATGTTGGGACAGGTCCGACACCATGGACGGACCTGTCAACAGGCAGTCATTCAGACTGGGTTGTTGACATTGGTGGGCAGAACAGTCATACACCACCCGTATTGGTGTGGTGACGCTGTCTTTCTTTACCCCATGATGGGCCAGATAGTGAACCCTACCCTTCTTACACGGTTCCTCGACATCGACTCTCTCAATAAAACCCCTATCCTCATAACTCCGAAATACATCGTCATACGCCTGGCGCGTGCTCGGTTCGTTAGACAATTTCCGCTGCAATGCGCGCAAGCGACCTAATGCCAAACCATAGTTGGTAGGCAGGCTTATCTCACTGTTCTTCCAGGGTAAACTAACTTTATATTGCTTGTCTGAGGCACAGTAGCACACAGACTCGTCAAACCTTTGTAGCGCAACTTCCGAGTCATAATCAGTCTCCATAGGATTAATGCCTATGTGATCCAATCTCCACAGTCGTTCCAGGTCGAACTCGGCAGCCATCTTAGGGTCACTAGGTTGGGAATCCTCCCTTCCCAACTCCTCTGCCGCGGTTACATTGACTCTATATATCGAGACCGTGTCGACCAGGACCTTTGACTGTGTAGTATGCACCTTTCCGCTCATGCAGTATCCAAATTTAGTGGGGATTAAAATTACACCACATCTTTTTAAATCCAGGGTATACTACTTCATAATAATGATCCACACCAAGTAGAACATGCACCTCACTCTGATTTCCCATGGGATCTGACAAGTTAACCCCTTTGCTACGTAATGCGTGTTCCACCTTCTTCACACCCACAGATACATATTCTGGTAGGGTGTCTACTACGATACAAGTCATAAAGTACCGGTTTTTACTATAGAAATATGAAATCTCCGCTATCTCGTAGTCTTGTTTATCAGTAACCCCTGTGAAGCCCTGTAATCGAAGAGTCTCAGCCCCTACGATTCGGTGCTTCAATCCCACTAGTACGGACCTCTTTATAAAGGAACGTTGAGATCCTTGATCTAGAAGTACCCGACAAACTTTGTTAATGTCATTACCTTCCATGGGAATCTGTATTGTGGGCAATATAGTGGTGTCTTGCGTGCTACCTAGTGCCACAGTTGTAGTACCCTCATTTTTTATGTCTTTGACTTTATCTGCAGTAGGACACAACTTATCAAAGTGATGTCCTTTGCAGTGCCGACAGGGCCTTAAATATGTAGCAGTACATTGTCCCTGCTTACCATGTTCCCCACTTAGACAACCTACACATAGCTTCAATCTTTTCACCTGTGCTAGTTTTGTCTCATTTGTTGGGTATTTTACGCAGAAACTCCATTTATGTTTGTTGTTACATAGCTTACATAGAATCTGAGCAGGTTTCTTATACGCACCCTCTTTCTTTACTTTAGTCCCCACTGTCATGCTTACTGTTCCCCTCTTCTCAAAATTTTCACTCCCTCCCGACTCATACATTCTCCCTTTGTTCAACTGTAGATTATTGATCTCCTTGCTGAACTGAGTTTTGAACTCCCCCAGCTCAAATGATCTTACCTTATCAAGTATTGCCATAGGAAGCTTCTGACGCAAGATAATGACTATCATTTCCTGCGTGGTAAGCCCTAGGGTGTCTAGCGATCGAGTATGGCACTCCATATTTGCCCTGAAGTTTGTCAACTCATCAACCTTATACTGTGGTTCTGCGAGCCCCAACAAGGCAACGACATGGGCCATCTTCAACTGCTCTCTATCCCCGTATGTGGACTCTAATAAGTGTACCGCTTCAAGATAACTATCACCCACTACTGCAAATCCCTCTATTAAATGTAAGGCCTCTCCTTCCATTTGTCCCTTCAGATAGTGAAACTTGCGGACACTATCCAAAGAGGATTCATGAACCGTAGATCGAAATACGTCCCAGAAAGCTAACCACTCGGTTAACTTGCCCCCAAATGTAGGAAGATTGAGCTTTGGGAGGTGTACAGTATATTTTGGGTCAGCCCTTCTATGGGCCTCATTATCGCCTCCCTTCTTACTTGCGACAGCACGCTGTAATAGGCGCTTCGCTCTAAAGACATGTTCGTCATAGAGGGCGCGATTATCACACTCTGTAACTATCTCTTCCTCCTCTATCATGTCAGCCACAATCACCTCACTCAGAGCCGTAATACGACCGTGGGTAGCCTGGACGTTATCTAATCTAGCCTCCAATTCCTCTAGTTCAGCAGTAGTGATGAAAGTGTTTAAGTCCACAATTAGCCTATTTAATGCTCCCCGAAGTCCCGCCCTTTGATTTTTAGGGGCTTTGCTTAGCACCCCACTAGACGGTGTCTCTGTATGGTCTTTATCCATTTTGCATGTGAGCCTATAGGCTATGTATCTAAATGTTACGTTACAAAGACAACGGCCAAATAATAGTATAATTAAGAGACGCCAACCGGCGGACTTCTATGTTAGGGAGAAAAAATAGTAAATAGCAATACCTACTAATGGATCATATTGAACAAGAAAAAAGGTTAGGTCAGGTCATATGTCACAGGAAGTCTGAAACGGAAAAGAAAATTATTGGGGAAAGATGATGGGTGGGATGCAAGACTTAGGCAGGCACAACGATGTGACCCTGCATTCCGGCTCTAACCATCGCTTGGCTAGCCTTGCCAGTTTATCATAGAGTTGTTCCTGCATCCTGTTATATGTCCCCTTGTTCATTGCCTTAAAATCCCTTACTGGAAGCTAATTCCCGGGTCTGGGCACCAATGTGGTAAACTATCAATGGAAGTTAAATATTACTAAGCTATAATGAATAAAATAAAATCAATCTAAATAAAAACTACTCTATATCTAAATTGAATTCAATCTGAAACAAGCTAATTTATATCCAAAGGTCTCACATAATAAATGTATATAATTATAGGGTAAGGTTATAAGGGTTAATATTAGCCAGGAATTAACTCACCAATAGTTCCACGTGGCAATGAGGCAAGGGAGAACGTTTTACCCAATATGGCGGTGGACAATGGGGAACGAGACTTCGGTCCCAAGACACGAGTCAAGTTAAAGAAAGAATAAATGATTACATGGGAATGGACATGATTATTATAATTTATGCTTATCTATCAGTCAGTCATGATGTCGATGAGAGCGTCGTGATGGTGTAGTTGTGGGTATTGCTGTATGTGTATTGTGATTAGAGGCACAAAAGCACGATCAACTGAGGGCGGAAAATTAGATGTTAACTGGTTGGTGTTCGAGAAGGCTCTGGCGTACCTCAAAAGCACACCTTGCTGCCTTGGCAAACCGCCAGGAGCCCAAATTATCGTACCGCATTTAGGTTGCTCTATACGATAAATTATATTAATATATACGATAAATTCATATATACTACATAAGACCATGGCAATATTGCTTAATAGCATATTAGGCCTTTTATAACTTAACTTATTTACAATCTTATAATATACGATCTACTCGTCCTACGTCGTGCTGTAGGAGAGATCGTGACGTCACAGAGACATACAAGATCACAAAAGAGTCATATTCTATCGTATTTATACGATAGTACCACTTCATTGGAGGCAGCAGGGCCAGGGAGGAAGCAGCGGCAGTTCCTGTAGCTGAGGTCGTCGACCGAAATCTCCACAAGGTATCACTTGGCTTTAGTGACCACCTACGCAAACTGTAGTGTCCGAAGTCTTGCTCTTGAACGCGGCCTGACCGAGACCGTGACAGGGTTAATTGGGCGGCTTTGGCACTTTTACACAAGATCAAGAGTGAAAATATACCAAGGTCCAAGAAAGAGAAGCACAGGTGGCACCGTGGCACCGTGACAAATGTGTTGCCCCCGACTTCATCGACGAGCTTTACTGGCTTTAATTTATGTTAATCATAGGCCTAGGCCTATTATCATAAGTTGCCTTTGACTCCTCACCATTAATAGTAAGTTAAATTGCCCTTCATTAGGCCTAGGTAAATTTTACCGGACAAATTAAAGTTTTATATAGGCTAGGCTAGGCCTAATTAAATTCAGCCTTCGATTTTATCGTGGCTCATTGGCCTACCCTATCTTTCGGTCAATATTTACGAGCCGCACCACAGCTGGGATCTCATTTCTAAATTCTAATGGTAGTTTTGGCCTTTTGGGTTCCTATCATTTTATGCTTCATTGCTATAGGCCTATAGGCCAGGGTGTCAATCCACAAAATATGAATTGTGTTATCATTATGGTTTATTATTTTGGGTAAACCTGACTTTTTGGACCGACAGCGATTTCAGTAAGTTTTATTTTGTTTTTTTAATTTTTCCTTCAGATATACTCCTAGGCCTAGACTAGTGTTGTTTTATACTGAAGAGGAGCTGAAATGAGTTTTTACCCATTATCCAACAATCTAAAAACACGCCCCCCACTAGTGGGGAGGGCTATGATACAGTGTGCCAAAATTCGCCCATTTTCTTCGTGATCCCGAACCTAACATTGAAAAAATAATGATACTGAAATAGGCTAAGAGCCTGTGACTGTCCCGGGGCGGCCGGGAGCCCCGCTAAACCTGCCATTCTATTTCTACATTACACTCATCAAACGATAGTTGCTTTGCTCTACACTGTACTCTACATTGGGTATGATCTTAGAACTATTATACAACTTCACTACTGCTTCATCCATTCCACCATTAAAATCTCCGACTGGCAATCTTGTAAGTGACCCACGAGGTAAAGCTAACCTTCTTGCAGATATTTTCTCCACCAACTCAACCTTAGATGAAATAAATCAAGATGTCCCTGTACTTAATTTTAATTCACCTGAAATTCCCTCACTTAAGATCCACACCAGACATGTCAAAACTATTTTGCAGAATCTCTCAGTAGATAAGGCTCCTGGTCCAGATGAAATTCCTCCAATAGTACTTAAGAATTGCTCCTTGGTGCTCGCTCCTGTATTGGCAAAAATTTTCCGTCTGTGTACTCATACCTCATGCTTCCCAGTACCCTGGAAAGAAGCAAACATCCATCCAGTTCCTAAAAAAGGTGCCTCTTCAGATCCATCAAACTACAGACCAATAGCTATAACTTCCACTCTTGGCAAAGTTTTTGAAATTATATTAAATAATCACATAATTAAGCATCTGGAGAATAATAAATTAATCAGTGATAGGCAATATGGTTTTAGACGATGTCGATCAACTGCAGACATTCTTTGCCTTCTTACGCATCAAATCAACCAAGCTACAGACCAACATGGTGAAACACATACAATAGCACTGGATATATCAAAGGCATTTGATAGAGTCTGGCATCAATCCTTATTGTCGAAGATGTCACACTACGGCCTTGCATCATTAGTTCCACTAATTTCTTCTTATCTTCATAACAGAAAAATACGTGTAATGGTAGATGGCCTTTATTCTCAATTTCACTCAATAAATGCTGGTGTTCCCCAGGGATCAGTTTTGGCCCCAACTCTGTTCCTCATTCATATCAATGATCTCATATCTACCACTCATAATCCAATACATTCCTACGCAGATGACTCAACACTCCACAGTTCCTTCACATTTACCAATTCTTTCACCCAACCCGATCTTATAAATTCAAAAATAAACACTGCAATTTCTCTGAACCGGGACCTTTCTAGAATTAATGAATGGGGACAAGAGAATCTAGTTTCCTTTAATGCACAGAAAACCAAGTACATTCAATTTTCTAACCGACAGAATCTCACTGACTCCCATATATTTTTTAATGATGTAAATATTCCCACTTCCCCGAGTATTGACATTCTCGGTGTAACATTAACTACTAACTTGAGATGGACACATTATGTTTGAAGCATTGCTAAGAATGCCTCTAAAAAACTGGGACTCCTGTACAGAGTTCGAGAATTCTTCACTGACGAGCAGTTGGCCGTAATATATAAAAGTCATGTGCGCTCTCAGATGGATTACTGTTCACCTCTGTGGGGTGGAAGTGGAGTGGTTGCATTGAGGCAGTTGGACAAAATTCAAAATAAAGCTATTAGATTAATCAATAACCCTGCAATCACACAGGACCTTCCTACATTAGCCATACGAAGAAACGTTGCATCCCTTGCATTATTCTACAGATATTTTCACAGCAATTGTTCCGAGGAACTTGCTTCAATTGTGCCGCCTCTCCACATCTTTCCCCGTAGAACTAGGGCAGCTGAGAGCGCCCATGAATTTACACTTTCTCCTCCACAATGCAGAACTTCTGCTTATCAGAATTCATTTATCCCCAGAGCTACTACTCTTTGGAATTCACTTCCCTCGAATTGCTTTCCACAAACTTACAATCAACAAATGTTTAAATCCAGTTGTTACAAACATTTTATGAATGGAGGATGCCTTTAGGCACATGGACCTTTTTGTTTTATCTGTGTTTTCCTTCCTCTGTTCATTGTCTCTTAAAAAAAAAAAAAAAAAAAAAAAAAAATCACCTGTATTGAAGTCCAAATGCAGCTACTAATGTAAATATAGACGGATAAATCCAGAGCTCGAGTCATGAGAGCGATTTGTTTACACTGTGAAAACACAACTTGTTCGGTTCGGATGAGGTGACTGACTTTAGCACCAATATAACAAATATATATTACAATAAGGAAACAGCCATCGTTCCTAGAACGAACTCCTGGATGGGAGAGTCCGCTAAAACAAACAAACAAACAAACAACCAACCAATGTACCCCTACACTCCGATGTTATATTGTGCCGAAGGCTGAGTCAAGACGAACACAACTACCGTCATTTTATTGGCACTCGAATGCTCAATAATATGTAGATTAAAGGATAATAATAGGTATTTATCTAAAACTATGTATATATTAACTAAACTACTCCATGTGTTTAATATATTGACTAAATTTCACTGAAATGAATAATGTAAAATATTAATTTAAGTTTGAATGTTAGTTTTCTGATCTGATCTGATCTTAATTAAACTCCCACAAAATACACGATATTTTTTCGTATGTGCTAATTTTATGGGGTCTCTAATTTCTTAAAAATAGTGAATGAATATAAATTTTATGTGTTTGACAAAGAGTGCAAGACCTTGAGGCATAAGGTAAGCTATAAATTAGTACGATTTTATGATGAATTATTGGTTTTTCAGGGGTATATATGTGGTTGGATCAATGGAAAACAACGAACGAATATCAGCAATGTTTTCCATTGTGGTGTTTCCGAGAATAATCCAATGATGACGTCAAATTAGCTTGCCGCCAATCAACTGTGGAACACTTGGAAATGTGTTAGCTGTTATTTACCGATATATTTGTGGAAAAATAGAGTGAATTAAGGGGCTGGAATATAACATTGACTTCATGTGAAGTGCGAGTGCCCTACACATTCTAAAATTGTGCATATTAATCTTGGGGAACTCATTATATATAAGGTATAAGTTCAAGGTGATACTTTGGATAAACCTGACTTCTAGCAAGCACCAAACAGCGATTTTGTAAGTAGCCAAGCATATTATTTTTTTCAGATAAGCCTAGGCCTACTTGTATTAGCCTAGGCCTATGATGATAATGATAATTTGAAGCAGAAATGAGTAGCCTAGGCTGAGGCTAGGCATATTAGGCTTAGGATAACCCATTATCCAACAATCTTAGGACTGCCCCCACTAGTGGGGCTATGTATAATGTATTGATAGGCTAATGAAGATCAAGGAAGATTTGAGGTTAAAGACAGTAAAAAATAAGGTTAGCTAGGCAGCTGGGAATCTGGTTCTGGTAGGCTAAGACTCAGAGCCCACTCTTAACCCGGGAATGGCGAAGGTCCTCAATTATGGTAATTATTTAGAAGATGATCTTTTTTTCTAGTTATTAAAAACTTACTCTATGGTGTATTATATGATATATAGAAGCAATAGAACTGTTAAAATGACCTGGGAAGTGTATATTAAACTTAGCCTAGACCAACATTCCTGTATTTTTTTTTTTTTTTTTGTAAGGCTAGGCTAGGCTAACCTAGCCTAGGCTATTCTTGAGTTTTGGAACACAGTAGGCCTAAGCCTAGGCCTATTTTAGATGTCTAACTTTTAAAATAATAATATAAAAATACGTAGGCTAGGCCTAGGCTAGGATTAATTTTTTTTTTATCATTATACAGAAAGTTGTATCACTCAAAAAAACAGCGTCATTCGACACCCTGGCTAGGCTATAGCCTATGACAATAACAGTTTGCCGTCATGCCGTGGGATTATAGGGGTAGACCTGTCACTGAAGAATACTTTCGCAGTCTTACCGTTTGTTTTTGTTTTCAAGGTATAGGCTATAGGCAGAATAGGCTACAGTAGTATCTTATCTACTGGTATCTTATTTTATTGTAGTTTATATTATGAGTGGAAGATTTGCAATAACTTACCCTAACCAAAGTCCAAACTTAGTGTCCAAAGTGGGATCTGCACCCTGCCTCTATGTTCTCATTTTGTATACCGGTAACTTTTTAGCCAGATTACCGGTACAATTTAATAAGTGTACAGCCAGCAGCTAGGCCTACCGCCTACAGTGCATTTATAGATTTCCCGGAATCCCGGCCATGACTTGGGTATCACTAAAGAATCTTTCCGCAGCCTTATGTACAATTGTTTGTTTTTATTTCTTCAAGGAATATAGTACAGTAGTTTATTGTTCAATTGTTTATCATGTTATGAGTAGATAATTTGCATTACCTTACCCTAACCTAACTTTACTTAGTCTTAGTGTCCAAAGTGGGGGCTGCCACTATCCCCACAGTCCACACACCCGCTAACTAACATATATTATTGGTATGTCTTGTCATTACTATAACCTGACTTCATGGGGGTAACGGAGACTTGATTGAATATTTTCGGAATTAGCCTCGCAGAATCTTGAGTCTTTTAAAGTTGTGAAAATTAAAGTAAGTTTCTACGTTCCTACTGATTGTACTTAACTCGAGATGGGAATAGCCTACCCAGGTATTTTTTACTCGGCCCAGGGAAAATAATAGACAAACAAATGTTCTAATCAAAGTTTATTCTTGAAACTTGGTACCGGTATGTATTTTAACCAGCACTCTATAGTAACTCATGTATCATATGAAAGGATATAAATTAAGTATGTAATAGTTCTTGGAATGCAACAACAAATATACATGAAATCTTTATTGGACAAAAGTTACAAAACTAAAACAGGGACTGCTAAGAATAATTTAAAAACCTGTTTTCAATGCCTATATTAGTGGACCTGAAGTGCATCTCTTTGAGACTGAAGTACAGGCAGCCAGCTCCCCTAGTATCCTGATTAAACACCAGTAAACATACATAACATCCCTTTTACTTACAATATTATTCATTCCTTTTAATAAATTTTGAGCATGTATTGTGCATATATTTACCTTCACATCTCAAAATTTCTCCGGCGGCCGGGGGGCAACGCCCCCCGGACCCCCTGTTATGAAGCGGGGGGCGCAGCCCCCCGCAGACGCCGCGAAAACTTGATCCTTGTAAGCTTAGAAAAATGATCCAGAACTGGATAATTTCTGTTTTGGCACCCTGGCTATGAAGTTCAGGGAAAGTGAGGGTTTCAAAGCGTAAAAATCAATAATAGCCTATAGCGTTTTTTATCGACCCTTGGGGTCAATATTTACGAGTCACACCACAGCTGGAATCTCATTTCTAATGGTAGTTTTGGGTTCCTATCATTCTATGTTTCATTACTTTATATCCACCGGAAAATGTTTTTTTTTTTTTTTTTTTTTTTTTTTTTTAGCATTAGGCTAACCTAACCTAAAAACCTAACCTAACCTAAATGTATTTGGGGGCTATTAGGTTAGGTTAGGTTAGGTTAGGTTAGGTTAGGTTAATGCAAAAAAAAAAAAAAAGTAGCATTCAAGGAGACTACTGCAAGACTCTTCTTCTTCTTCTTACCTCTGACCGGGTATAGGCTATCCTAGTGTTTACTACCCTATACCCCTTTGAAAGGACATTAGCCTAACCTAACAACCTTACCTAACCTAACCTAGTATTATAGGTGGGGGCTGCCGCCCCCACACCCCCGCTTTGACTTAGATTTTTGGTGTATTTGTCTGTGAAGTGGGTATTTTTCAATTTGTTGATAACGAAAATCCTCCATGCGGACTATATGGAGAAAAAAAAGCGAATCTATTGGTGCATATTTTCCGTAATAAATTGTTTCTCATAACGTCGCACTAGTGTCCTTGAATATTATAAAAAAAAAAAAAAACAAGAAAAAAATATATTTTCCGGTGGATAAAAAGTATATAGCAATGAAGCATAGAATGATAGGAACCCAAAACTACCATTAAAAATGAGATCCCAGCTGTGGTGTGACTCGTAAATATTGACCAAACTGGGCTCGTGTTTTCCAAAATTGCAAACCCATAAAACCCAATTTTGTGAATACTCATGCCAACTTTTGACGAAAGCTGGCTCGGATTTCACGGGGTGGAGTGGGTAGCCTAATTATCCCAATATATTAGGTTATACAAATAGTCAACTTTGGGAAGACATTAGCCTAACCTAACAACCTTACCTAACCTAACCTAGTATTATGGGTGGCCACACCCCGCTGGTTGAGTTAAGCTACCTTTGTTTTTGTTTTTTTGCTAGGCTATTAGCCTAACCTAACCTAACCTAGTATATGGGTGGGGGCTGCTGCCCCCACACCCCCACTGGTTAGGTTATTTTTTTTATTTCTTTTTGTTTTTTATATAAGTGCTATTAGCCTAACTTAACAACCTAACCTAACCTAGTGGGGGGCTGCCGCCCCCACACCCCAGCTGGTTGGGTACTGGCTGAAAAACTTATTGTTTTACAGTATATATTATGTAGTTTAGCGGGGGGGGGTTTTCTCCCTTATAATACATTTCAGCTCTTAATGACACATATAGCAATGATGTATATGCTCTACCGGACCTATTAGGCCTAAACAGATCGATGGGCTAACTGTCGGTCCAAAACATCAGTATAACCTTATTTTGTTATCATTATAGCGCGACGGAGCGGCGAAGGCGCGAGCTCAAGGGGGTTCCGGGCATGCCACCCTGGATTTTTTTTGAGAATTTAGGTGTCTAAAACAGCATTTCCTGCAATCTAAAAGTAATCAAGATGGAACATATGGAGACCAAAATTGTGTCAATTTACCTTTTTTGTTTCTTAAAAAAAAAAAAAAAAAATGGGGGGAGTTTCTGTTATCATTAGGCCTAGGCCTATACAAAAAGTTCATTTGCGTTATCACTCAAAAAAACAGCGTCGTTTGACACCCTGGCGACCCTGCTGCCTACTACCCCTATTTTGTCGCTATTCTGTTGGTACTAATGGGTTAATATTATTAGTAGTAGACTTAGTATGGTTAGATGATGCGCGGAAATGTATATTTGACTTGTAATCAGGGTGTTAATCCACAAAATATGAATTGTGTTATCATTATGGTTTATTATTTTGTTATCATTATAGCGCGACGGAGAGGCAAGCGCCGAAGGCGCGAGCTCTAGGGGTAGGGGGGTACGGGGGCATGCCCCCCCCCCTGAAATTTTTTGAGAATTTAGGTGTCTAAAACAGTATTTCCTACAATCTAAAAGCAATCAAGATGGACAATATGGAGACCAAAATTGTGTCAATTGACTTTTGTTTTGTTTTTTGTTTAATTAGGCCTAGGCCTAGACTGAAGCGCGGAGGCAAGGCGGCTTGTGAAGCGCGGGCCCCAATCACTTTGGCAATTAGGCACTCCAAATTCTTGTGAAGTTGTGTTCTGTAACATTAGCCTAGCTAATAAAAAAAAAAAAAAAAAAAAAAGGTCGAGAGAGTTTCTGTTATCATTAGGCTATACAAAAAGTTCATTTGCGTTATCACTCAAAAAAACAGCGTCGTTTGACGCCCTGCTTGTAATAGATACATTGAAGTATTACAAACCTTCGCGAACCCATAAACAGGGAACGTGAGCTGGGTTTAGACCGTCGCGCACCCATACATGATACACAGGGAACGTGAGCTGGGTTTAGACCGGTCGCGAGACAGGTTAGTTTTCGGTTTGGTTAGGTTAAGTTAGGTTAGGCTAATAATAAAAATACTAAAATGCGACGGTCCTCGGTATTAACCCTCCAGCCGGCTATGCATTACATAAATATTCCCCGAACTCCGGGGGTTTTGGCCGAAAAACGTCTATGCCTAGGCTACCGTTACCGTATCTTTGTTATTCTGACTGCTTCCGCATTCCCGCGCATCCCCAAGCGTAGATGTGTTTCGTACCTGTAGAATGGCGTTAAGTAGAGCTCTCTAAGTCAACTGGTTCAGTTGTGATGATGATTTCATTGGAGATAACTTTATGGCAAACACAGCCACTTTACACTACTTTTCGATACTTAACAATAACATACAGGCACACACGAACAAGCGACGCACTTCTTCTTGTGGCCGGAGATGCGGGGCGTCGGTCCAGCCGGCTGTTGTTTACATGCGTCGGACGTACGCCTCGCACACCAAGCTTACAGGCTTTAAGCTCATGGGTGTTTAAGAGACCTTCCGGGTAGCTAGGGGTGTGTTTTTTATGGGCGTTCAAGAGCTCTTCCGGGTCTGGAGGGTTAAACAACACTGTATATCAAATAAAAAATAAAAAACAACAACAAATTACCTGAAAAACTCGTATCTGGTTGGTGATAAATTTGTATCAAAATACGTTTTTTCCAGTTTCCGCGTCTGCTGAACCATCCAAAAACACGCTAAAAGGCGTGTTTTGAAGGGGGGAGGTGGGGGAGGGGTAGTATAACTGTAGATTTACCTAGGCTAGGCCTATTTATTTATTTTTATTTTTTTTGCATCAACTAGGCCTAACCAAAAAAACGGTAATTCTGCATAACTACTAGCCTACTCCTGTTAGACTATTTTAGGTTTTATTTATTTTATTTTTGTAGTTTAATGCTTTGTAAGTGTGTATTTTCTAGTTAGAAAGTGAGGAAAGCACGGGATGGATGTAGAGTTCGGGCGTACGGTCGTCATTGTTTACAAAGGGCGATCGCCGCGGTCGCACTTACGTTCCCGTCTATTTCGACGCTATATTTTCTGCTATTTGCCCCCTGTCATTACCATACTACATGAATACTAGGTTAGGGTAGGGTAGGTTAGGTTAAAATAGACGGGAACATGATGGGAAAGGTCCGACGCCACTACGCGTAATGTAAACAAAGATGGCGGTACGCCCGCTCACTACATCCTACCCGAAAGCACCAGCCTATTTATTAGCATTTGTATTAGGATATTAGCCAAATTGTAATTCCGATACCTCAACAATCTAGGGGAGAGTTTGGGAATGCGGGGTTTTGGGTGGGGTAAAAGTAGGGGTATTATGGGAATAGGCCTAACTCTAAATATGTACTGGTAATAAATACAATTGAAAAAAAGTCAAATTTTTAAAATCCGAGCCAAGTTTTGGAGTGAGGAAGTACATGAACGAAGGTGGTGCTGGTTGGGGGGAGGGGCGTCGACTGACTGGGGACAGAGGTGCATGGGGGCGGTTCGTTCGTGGCCACCCCTTCGGGGATCACGGCGTCAGGCAATAGATAGATAGATAGATAGCCAAGTTTTGGCAGAAGTTGGCTCGGATTTGGCAAATTTTCAGTCTAAAAAGGGCAAAATTGGAAAAAAAAGTTGGGTCAATATTTACGAGCCGCACCACAGCTGGGATCTCATTTCTAATGGTAGTTTTGGGTTCCTATTACCATATGCTTCATTGCTAGGCTAGGCCTAGCCTATATACCGTACTTTTTATCCACCGGATTTTTTTTTTCTTGGCTTTAGCCAATTTTTATTTTTTTAGCATTAGGCTAACCTAACCAAAAAACCTAACCTAACCTAACCTTTTTTAAATCCGAGCCCAAGTTTTGGCAGAAGTTGGCTCGGATTTGGCAAATTTTCAGTCTAAAAAGGGCAAAATTGGAAAACAAAAGTTGGGTCAATATTTACGAGCCGCACCACAGCTGGGATCTCATTTCTAATGGTAGTTTTGGGTTCCTATTACCATATGCTTCATTGCTAGGCTAGGCCTAGCCTATATACCGTACTTTTTATCCACCGGATTTTTTTTTTCTTGGCTTTAGCCAATTTTTATTTTTTTAGCATTAGGCTAACCTAACCAAAAAACCTAACCTAACCTAACCTAACCTAACCTAATAACTCGCAAATACATTTAGGTTAGGTTAGTTTTTTTTGGTTAGGTTAACCTCTCCGCTGCGTAGGTGGGGTATTGGCCACCCCTCCCTGTGCGGAGGTATTTAGACTGTTTCCTAAACTCAAATCATCATCGTACCATAAATATCATTAATACTTATCCATATGCGCCTATTTTACGTTGATTATAAAGGTATTAACCTGTTACAGCAATAAAACAAGTGGAAACAGCGTTTGGATGGTCAAAATCGGAGATAGAGGCTGGGAGTTACATAAGTTATGGCTGAGGCAGCCTGCCAGCCGTGAAGACGGCTGGAGAGACACTGTTGCGTGGTAGTCTCTCTCTCGCTCTTTCCCACGCTTGATAACACAGATGACCACGCCCTGCTAGCAACTCGCTAATGTTAGCACGAATATATACCTAAGAATAAGGGAATAACAGGGAGAATAGGTGATAATTGAAGGGGGGGGGGGGAAAGGAGGGGATGTGGAGGAGTGATATTTGGCATGGTCAAGGGGCAATAAAAAAAAATAAAAAAAATTGATACTGGGCTGATTTAAATGTTTTTTTTTTAGGCCTTGGATTATATAAGGCTTCCCGCAGCCCACCATATAAGTCTTGTCGCACTTGCTGGGTTAATGCTAAAAAAAAGAAAACAAAATCTGGTTAATAAAAAGTAGGCCTATATAGCAATGAAGCATATAATGATAGGAACCCAAAATTACCATTAGAAATGAGATCCCAGCTGTGGTGCACCTCGTAAATATTGACCAAAAGTTGATTTCACCCTTTTTCAGATGAAGAAAACCCCAAAGTGTTGACCAAACCTGGCTGTGGTTTTTCGAATTTTCAGAGTCCCATATCACAGTAACCTCATTTTGAAAGTTGGCTCGGGTTTTCTTGTTTTTCAACGTGGAAAAACCCAGTAAGAATGGGGTTAACATTAGCCTAACCTAACCTAACCTAACCTAGTATTATGGGGTTAACATTAGCCTAACCTAACCTAACCTAGTATTATGGGTGGGGGCTGCCGCCCCCACACCCCTGCTAAATCCATTAAATCAGAGGCAAGTTTTGTCATTAACCTAACCTAGTATTATGGGGTTAACATTAGCCTAGCCTAACCTAACCTAACCTAGTATTATGGATGGGGGCTGCCGCCCCCACACCCCTGCTAAATCCATTAAATCCGAGCCAAATTTTGTCATTAACCTAACCTAACCTAACCTAACCTAGTATTATGGGTGGCGGCTGCCGCCCCCACACCCCCGCTAAATCCCTGAAATCCGAGCCAAGTTTTGCAATTAACCTAACCAAAGCCTCTAACCTAGTACTGGTATAGGCTATGTCCCCTAGACGATAACTTACCTTAAAGGTGAATTCCAGGGATGAAACCTATTAAAACTACAATGTCCATTGGGATCTGCTTGGTTTTAGGTAGATGATACTGAAGAACTTTCATCAATTTGTTTTAACAATATAGAAATATAGCTTATCTAAGTTATTTTATGTGACGCGAACTGGCGTGTTTACCATGACGTAACTGTAGCCAATGGCAGGAAATCTCGACATGGGAAATGGGTGAATCTGTGTTTTTTTGTATTTGAGAAACTCTTATAATTTGTAGGCCTATGCATGTTTACAGCTCAACATTTGGCTTTACCACTGTCTGGTCAAGGGACCGCGATATATAAATTGAACAGAAAACTATACAGTATTATCATTACGAAATAGGCTTTAGAACCGAGTTCCCTCAACTCTGGACCAGGCTAAACATGCATAAACACTGCATGTATGTTAATTGCAGGTGAGCTGGGATTATTTCTTGATGTGCACCACATCATCAGGACGTTGGTCGATCTTTTGCAGAGCTTGAGTATTGAATTGAAAGGTATTAATTACGAAAAACAGACCTCACTGTTCAGGACCGCATACCTTGTTTATAAACGGCGTCTCTACACAATGGAGTCACTCCAGCTGGCTGAAAATGCCAATTCGTCACCAACGACTATATTATAGGTTTGACTCCTGTAAGGAGATAAAGAAAACCTAATATTTAGTAGTGGCCCCGTAATCATTGACGAACATGCCTATTACATAAGGCATCCTCTTCAAACACTAATCCGCCGTAGTTTTGAATCTACCGCGCAGAGCATTTAAAATCTGAGGAGCCTTCATCATGAGCGCACGCGACCTCACTCATGGCTTCAGTCATTATGAATTGGGTTCTCACTACGAAAAAACTTCGTAAAAAATAAAAACAAAAAGAAAATAAGAATAACTATCTAATAAGCTTTCCATCATATCGTGGATGTACTTGTGTGGATCTTTGACCAGACGCTGACTCAGGCGTCATTCTTCCTTCACTGACATATCAAGTAAACCAAAATCCTTAATACATCAACGAATGGGAAGGGGATGGTCGGGAGGGCCCCAGTCGTCAATGATTACGGGGCCACTACTAAATATTAGGTTTTCTTTATCTCCTTACAGGAGTCAAACCTATAATTTATTAGTGGCCCCTCCATCATTGACGAACATGCCTGATTTCTAAGACTGGAGGGGGACATTCGTAATCATATCATAACTCTAGAAAAGCAGATAATAAAAACAACCACATAGTATTCTTACTTTGAAAATATATTTAATAAGGCGTAGCCCGTATATATACAAGAAAGGGGTTCAGGCAGGTGCGTGCTTCAAAGAAGTCTGCTTGACAAAAAAGGGGTAACTCTGAAGATTCTGTGAACAGATCTGTAGTTACAAAGGCACCCCACTCAACGAGTGGTGACAAAAATAACAAGTTATCAGTTTACATGTGCACATAATAAACCCCAAAATAATCGTGGAGATAAATTGCAAAAGATCTTCACTGTTTTAATATTAAATTGCTTTCGCAGCTAAAACTACTATAACAACCCCGTTGTTTTGTACTAACATTGTACTAGCACAATTTCTCGCCGAGAAATTTTCATATCACATTAACCATAAATTGTATCACAGCTCTCACACTCCGGTGGGGTCTAGGGTGTCCTATGTCAACTGACTGCACCCCCCCCCCCCCTTTTTCTTGAAAGTAAACAAAAGTGACTGCAGGGCCACCTAGACCCTCTGCCTTAAAGCTATACATGGTAAGGAAGGTTTATCTAGAGCAACTGACAAGTATCTAGACAAAAACGTATGATTAGACGCCCACAACTGAGTGGACGCAATATCTTCTACTGAAAAATTCTTCAGGAAACGTAAAGAGGCTGCCCATATGCGTAAATCGTGGGCCCGACCCACAACGCCGGGATTACTCTCTTTAATGACTTCGACCAGAAGAGAAGCTAATCGCCGTTTCAGTAAGCGTTTACCCGTACTTGCTACCCATAAAGCACCTTGGGGGTTTAGAGGAGCTACTCTCAAATATTTGGTTAGAGCTTGCACTGGACATAGATTATGATGCACCTTTCCCCTTTTTAACGCCGGCACCGTGAACTCAGAAAACATGTGTGCACTGTGCTCATTCTTGGCTACAAATCCCGGGGAAGGTGCAATGTAAATACATTCATTAAGTCTACCAAACCTAAGGCAATTAGGTGTGTTGCTCATCGCCGCCAGCTCAGACACTCTGTTCCCGGTGGCCAAAGCCAAAAGGAATACAGCCTTTTTTTAACCCTCTCACCACGGAAGGGCTCTTGAACGCCCATAAAAAAGCATATAACAGGTACCCGGAAGGCCTCTTGAACGCCCAGTGGTTGAAAGCCTGTGAGCTTCGTGTGCGAGGCGTCGGTCCGACGCATGTAAACAACAGCCGGCTGGACCGACGCCCCGCATCTCCGGCCACAAGAAGGAGAGCGTCGCTTGTTCGTGTGTGCCTGTATGTTGTTGTTAAGTATCGAAAAGTGGTGTAAAGTGGCTGTTTTGGCCATAAAGTTATCTCCAATGAAATCATCATCACAGCTCAACCAGTTGACTTAGAGAGCTCTACTTAATGCCATTCTACAGGTAAATAACACAGCTACGCTTGGGGATGCGCGGGAATGCGGGAAGCAGTCTGATTAACGAATATACGGTAGCCTAGCCTAGACGTTTTTCGGCCAAAACACCCGGGTTTCGAGGAATATATATATAATTTGAAATTATATTAAATAATCACATAATTAAGCATCTTGAGAATAATAAATTAATCAGTGATAGGCAATATGGTTTTAGACGATGTCGATCAACTGCAGACATGCTTTGCCTTCTTACGCATCAAATCAACCAAGCTACAGACCAACGTGGTGAAACACATACAATAGCACTGGATATATCAAAGGCATTTGATAGAGTCTGGCATCAATCCTTATTGTCGAAGATGTCACACTACGGCCTTGCATCATTAGTTCCACTAATTTCTTCTTATCTTCATAACAGAAAAATATGTGTAATGGTAGATGGCCTTTATTCTCAATTTCACTCAATAAATGCTGGTGTTCCCCAGGGATCAGTTTTGGCCCCAATTCTGTTCCTCATTCATATCAATGATCTCATATCTACCACTCATAATCCAATACATTCCTACGCAGATGACTCAACACTCCACAGTTCCTTCACATTTACCAATTCTTTCACCCAACCCGATCTTACAAATTCAAAAATAAACACTGCAATTTCTCTGAACCAGGACCTTTCTAGAATTAATGGATGGGGACAAAAGAATCTAGTTTCCTTTAATGCACAGAAACCAAGTACATTCAATTTTCTAACCGACAGAATCTCACTGACTCCCTTATATTTTTTAATGATGTAAATATTCCCACTTCCCCTAGTATTGACATTCTCGGTGTAACATTAACTACTAACTTGAGCTGGACACATTATGTTAGAAGCATTGCTAAGAATGCCTCTAAAAAACTGGGACTCCTGTACAGAGTTCGAGAATTCTTCACTGACGAGCAGTTGGCCGTAATATATAAAAGTCATGTGCGTTCTCAGATGGATTACTGTTCACCTCTGTGGGGTGGAAGTGGAGTGGTTGCATTGAGGCAGTTGGACAAAATTCAAAATAAAGCTATTAGATTAATCAATAACCCTGCAATCACACAGGACGTTCCTACATTATCCATACGAAGAAACGTTGCATCCCTTGCATTATTCTACAGATATTTTCACAGCAATTGTTCCGAGGAACTTGCTTCAATTGTTCCGCCTCTCCACATCTTTCCCCGTAGAACTAGGGCAGCTGAGAGCGCCCATGAATTTACACTTTCTCCTCCACAATGCAGAACTTCTGCATATCAGAATTCATTTATCCCCAGAGCTACTACTCTTTGGAATTCACTTCCCTCGAATTGCTTTCCACAAACTTACAATCTACAAATGTTTAAATCCAGTTGTTACAAACATTTTATGAATGGAGGATGCCTTTAGGCACATGGACCTTTTTGTTTTATCTGTGTTTTTCCTTCCTCCGTTCATTGTCTCTTAAAAAAAAAAAAAAAAAAAAAATAATACATAGCCGGGGCTGGAGGGTTAAGAGTAATGCAAAATCTGCAGTATTTTGGTACAGACGAGAGTGAAGTAAAGACAAAGCTTTGTCCAGAGACCAAGTAGGCATGAGCTGACGGGGAGGTGGGCGGAGTTTAAAACAAGCTCTCATAAAACCTGTTTCCTCCGCCACCGGTATGGAGAGACCTGTAAGGTCTAAAAAGGGCACTCTAATTGCAGTTAAGTGATTTTTTAACGTTACCACAGATAAATGTTTCTGCTCAAACAGATAATTTAAATAATTAAAAACTAAAGCTACTGATGGCACAGTCTGTTCTGTTCTAATGATCCAAGAAGTAAAGGCTTGCCAAATGTGAGTGATACTGTCGTTTCGTAGACTGAGTATATTGATTTAATAATTTATTGGTCACATCTCTACCGTATGGTGCTAGCCACTTGGCCTCCTGAATGTCCATAATGCAAAAGTCAGCGAGGTCGCTAGGTTGCCAATCGTGTCTAAGTGGAAATACCCGACCGGGTGCGGGCACCACGTCTTCAATTGCTGGTACCACAACTGCGCCGGCCACAGGGGCGCGATTAGTGAGACTAAGCCTCGATAATCTCGTAGTTTGTTCACTACGTGGCACATTAGTGACGCATCTGGCGGCGGAAACAGATAGATGGAGCTCCATCTGTTCCAGTCTGTCACTAGGGCGTCTGGCCCCCCTGCCGGCGTTTTCGTCCGGCGGGTGAGGTATAGAGGGAGTTTGTGAGTCTCCTCGGACGCAAACAAATCCACTTGTGGATGGGAGAGCTCTGCAATCATTAGGTTGAAAATGGGTTGCTTGAGCTCCCATTCTACTGTCGTGCTCTGTCTCCGGGACAGAGCGTCTGCCCAGACGTTCGCTACGCCTGGGAGATAAGATGCGTGAAGATAAATGTCTAGTCTGTTGGCTAGAGTAAAAATCTCTTCGACACGTTTAGCAACCTCCTTGACCTCGTTGACCCCTGTTTCTGAATACAGTGAACTGCGTTCAGATTGTCCATTCTGAAGGCCACCGACTTGCCCCGTAACGCAGGGCCGTGAGCCTGAAGGAAATACAAGGGGACTAGTAATTCTTTGACATTGATGTGAGAGATTTCTAAGTGGGACCAAAGCCCCTGACCCTGGTGCCCCTGATTTGACTGAAATCCCCACCCTATTGTGCCTGACGCATCCGTGTCTACCCATACCGTTGGTGGAGGAGAGGTCCATGACATTATTGAGTGCAACGTTTCCCTCTTCGCCCAGACCGCTAGTAAGGTGTGGATTAATTTCGGGATGGGCCATAATTTTCCCGCCGGTAAGAGTGGGAAATATTTGTTGCCTTCCAATATTAAACTTTTTACTTTCAACCGGCCCAACATAACAGTTAGTTGAATCCAGTTGAGAGAGCCGACCAGAGATTCCCAGACCCTCCGCGTCGTAGTCAGACTGTGAAGAAACATGAACAGTTTCCTGCGAAACCTGTTGCGATTGTCCACACTCTGACTCAGAGTGAGAGCGGCCGTGTCCCAGACCAGCCCTATCCACTGAATTACTCGTGAGGGAACAAGGTTTGACTTTACCAGATTTACCTTGAACCCTAGAGTTTTGACATGATTTAAAATGATGTTGACATGTTTGATGCATAATTGTTGTGTCTCTGCCACCACCAGCCAGTCGTCTAGGTACCACAACACTCTGATTCCTTGTTTTAACAACGGCATCAGGGCTTGCCGGACTAATTTCGTGAATAATCGAGGTGCCAGGTTCAAACCGAATGGCATCCTTTGAAAAACAAAATTTTGGTGCCTGATCCGTAAGGCCAAAAACCTTTGAAATCTTTTGTTGACCGATACGTGCCAATAGGCGTCTGTCAGGTCTAGTGAACACATCCAACCTCCCGGCGGAAGTGTTAGCCTGATTTGGTGTACTGTTAACATTCGGAAAGCTGACCTTGAGGGGAGGGGGAGGACTTAGGTGGAAGAAAGGGCTTAGATCCCCCCGGCTGAGCTTTAGCGGTTGGCCTGGGTTTGGGGAAGTTAAAGGCAGGTTTCTTAGAAGGGGTGGGACTGTGTTTAAAGGCCTGCGCCATATTAAACACCGTTCGCCACACTTCAGGGGACATTAAAGAGGGAGTAAGCACTGGTGACATGACCACCTGATTCGCAATGCGATCAGGCAGTTTGCGAACTAAAGACATTCTGAGATCTTGTCTTGCTCGTACCGCCTCAAGCAAGGCGGTGCGTATGTCACCCAGAGATTGGATTGACGACTGGAGAAGCAGTCGCCGGGATAATTCAACCGATCTTCTGGCATCCGCGTCTGCGATTGCCTGAGTGGACCGAAGCAAAGACTTTGCTACCTGTTGAGACACTATGTATTGAGAGAACAGGCAAAAAGCTTTCCCCCTGAGCCTAAATTCTCGGTCTAGGTGAGTTGGGGTAGGGGTAGTGAAAGGGTCTTTTAGCTCACAAAGATTAATTTTAGGGGCAGCTAAGAAAGAAAACAAAGCTGAAGGGACTCTGCCGGCAGAACATACTGGCATGGAGAACCACGAATGAGTATCTTGAGGGATCTGGTGGGAAGATTTGGAAGTAAATGTGGTTGCAAAGTTTTGAGCCTCTGTCTCCCAATCCACCCAAGGTCCTGGACCCAACTGCCCCACCTTCAAGACTGGATTAGCTGCTTCGTCTGTGACGGTTTGTAAATCAAGTTCTGGAGTGAGAGCTGACAGAGTCTTAATGTCATTAAACCCATCCAGCTTAGACCAGTCTGAAAACAATTTTGAAGCTGAGGCAGGGGGTAAAGCTGGCTTAGTAGCATACACAAAATAGTCTTGGTGATAATAACTAGGTATAGCCTTTATATTAACGTCTAGTACATTTCCCAAAGTATCCAAGGCCCTTAATTTCTTTGATTTATTGCCCTGGATGACCCACTCACGCGGTACTGGGAGTTCCCCTGACAAGGTAGGTTGGGCGAGCTCTGGTTTAGTGGGGGTCAAAAGGACCCATGACTCGTCTGGTCCGTAAAGCAAGGGCATAGCTACCTTTCTGAGAGGCGCCTTGTCTAGAGGGGGTGGATTGACATCCGTTATAACCCTTACATTCGAAGTGGTCAATGCCGCCGTAGCAGGCCTAGTAACCACTGATGGTGACAGAGTGGGGGGGTTAGGGATCTTAGATAAAGCAATAGAAGTCATCAGAGGCCGTACCGTAGAACTTGTCGTGGGAGCCCCCAAGTCCACTGTGGGAGTTTCCTGTTGTTGGCCAAAAAATTTAGATAAAGCATGACGAAGTAGCCCATCAATTTCCTGCGCAGTGACAAATTGAGTTGATGATGAACTTACTGGTGAATCATTAATATCCTGCGCGGCGTCTAAGCCTGAACCTGACTCTTGCCCTTCCATCTCCAAAATTATTGAAACCTCGTCTTTCTCCTCCTGTTCCTCCTGAGAAGATCCCGCCGAAGCTGGGGTACCTTGCTGCCAAGATAAGTCAGGAATAGAGGATGGGATCGCCGCGTCCCTGTGGACGTCAGCTACTGTGTGACTAGTTTGAGTCGGAAGTGGGTGGTCAGACCCCGGCCGAGAAAATCGCCAAACACCGAGGCCCTGGCCTACACTCTCTTGGGAGTCTGAAACACTCTCAATCACTGAACCCCCTGAACTCTCCAATTCCAGGGTTAAAATATTAATGGGTAAATCCTCTTTAGGGACAGGCACCGTACTGGACCCTTGAGACCTAACACAAACTCTGTCTGGGGTAGAGGTACGATGAGAAGCACTAGAAGCTGGCGAATGTAGGGAGGTCTTTCGTTTATGGGAATCCTTTTTGGAAGATTTATGGCTACGGTGTGACCGTGAACTACTCTTTGATTTGGAGGATTCATCGCCGTGACCACTGGTGGAACTTTCCGTCCTACTCTTCTTACTCGATGGTGAAGAGGCAAGACTATATGGCTGGCGTCTGAGAGGTGACCTAGACCGAGATCTCTCCCGAGACGAGGAGGCGGACGCCGGGGGTGTAGGCTCTCTTGGACGTTTCGGAGTAGCAGCAGAAGACACAGAACCCTGACCAGTCTCCGCCGGCTTATGACTAGTTACTCGAGAGGAACGTTTAGGGGGAGGGTGTTCGAAAAGCAGTCTATCCCAAAGAGGGACGTTGTCACATTGAAGTGACTTATGAGCTACAATCGTAGTGTATGCTGACATCTGTTGCCTAACTTCTCTTAATGCGACCGCTGCGGTCTTATCATTGTCGCAGAGGACCTTGACAGCTAATTGGGAGCAAAAGGAACAATTACGAATCACCCACAGACCCCTTGAACGGTCTAGACATTTAACACACTTTATGCAAAGAGTGTGCGCAAAAATAGGGATACCGGCACAGGTAGGGGTAGTGCATAAAGCAAAGACTGGGGCCAAGGTAGCCATGACAGAGACTGGTGGGGAAAACTACTGCCGGGTCTGTATTGGTCCGCCGGAGCCCAGCTCTGGAAAAAAAAAAAATTTCCAGGAATTAATGCTCATAAGGTTAACCCAACATGTTCGCACACAAGTGTTAATAACCCACCGGGTAACGAGATGTAATGATACAACGATCACAGCTCGCTACGCGGCGGGGCTCAGAATATCTAAACATATCTTTTTAAGAAAGTGAAGAATACCCTCTGACATAATATAACGGTCCAGCATGGCGTTTATAGTCTTTCTGGTGGTGACTGTCTCAAGATTCAATTTTGGAACAAAAAACAACCCCCCACAAAGACGCCGGCCCTTGAATTATTTTAGTAGAATAATACAGGGCAGGCTGATACGAGATCTGATTTCTAACGAATTGTCACAAAAAGATCGCCGTAAGTTTGAAGGCGGCGATACCTAAACGTATCACTAAATTAAGTGGTTAAATCGAAATTGAATTGTAAATTCCTTATTTCCTCCACCCAGGAGCACCCGCCGGGTGTAAAAAACTATGTTAACCCTAATTGAACCTTCAATCGCCGTAAGTGTAAAGGCGGCGATACATATAGTCGATTCCGAATCAATAAGGGAGTTTGAAAGTAATCTTGATAAAGCATGGGGAAGACAAGATTTGAAGTTTGATTATAAAACAAAAATACAGAATAGTAAAAATGTTGCGTCTGCTACCGCCGCCGCCAACACCGTGAACGACCGCAGCAGTGCAAGTACTGGTACTGAGCTGGATACACAGGCATAGTTTGCCTTTTTCCAGAGGATCTACTGTAAGAAACTGTAAGAAAATATAGTATCACTTAAAAATGGATCGGTTAACTAACTGAATGACTTAGTTGTTCATCCCACCCTACCAAGGTACACCCGCCGGGTGAGATGTCAAAACGTTAACCCCATAAGTTCCTGTCCCCACTTCTTTTTAAAAGATCGCCGGGGAGGAAAGCCCTTAACAACAGCTAGGTTTTTCCTGTGGTTTGAAAACCGGGTAGAAAAACTTCATAACATATGTTCGCATGAACAATGTTAGATGGGTACAGCCACTCCGCCGGGAATCAAAGGGAGCCTGAAAACAGGCACCAACACAGAGACGCAGTCCTGGAGAGCCACAGACACCTCATCGCCGGGGACACAAGCCTGTGTTGAAACCACGTGTGGCCCAACACGGCTCTCGGCCGGGTTTTTTTCATGGTGAAACCGAGAAAAAACCCGCCGGAAGGTAACCCACCCCGTTCAGAAACCATCTGAACGTACAACGGACACGAAGGAAAGCCAAGCACGACTAGCCTAAGTCCACACAATAATCCGTGGAATTAGCCAATACACAACTAAACCAGGAAACAAACATAGTCCGTGGAATTAGCCAATACACAACTAAACCCGGATACACATGACACAGTAGGGCATATTTATAAAAATAAACAATAACACTTGTACATGTGGCAAAGCTACGAGCGGCTGGCTAGGCCTAAGTAGACGGCATAAGAAATGTTGAAATATACACAAAAACACTGGAAATATAACAACAGGCACCACCGCCAACACACCACTGTAGCGAATACTTCCGGCAAAGGGAAGACTGACTCGGGACCCAGAAAAAACTTCACTAAGTGAAGAAAAATACGTTGGGAACGTCAGTAAGCAAAGCTTACCTCATCAGAAAGATAAAAGGCAGCAATAATTAACGCGTAATGAAAGCCGCCTGCATCACAAGCTAACTCAACTGTGAAAAGATCACAAGTCCACAACAGGACCACGAGGGTACATCCGAAATAGATGCCCCAAACACACGACCCAAAATACACTGCACTGCGGGCAACCAGCCGAGGACACTCCTGCTACGCATATCCTAACCTTACTCGATACATCCCGAAGTAAACAAATGAGAAAAAACTCACTAGGGACGCAGCAAATGCGGAACCAGCGGAGCGTGGGGAGACACGTCCGGGCAGGCTGAGCGCAGAGCAGAGAAGGAAGAATGACGCCTGAGTCAGCGTCTGGTCAAAGATCCACACAAGTACATCCACGATATGATGGAAAGCTTATTAGATAGTTACCGGGTATTCTTATTTTCTTTTTGTTTTTATTTTTTACGAAGTTTTTTCGTAGTGAGAACCCAATTCATAATGACTGAAGCCATGAGTGAGGTCACGTGCGCTCATGATGAAGGCTCCTCAGATTTTAAATGCTCTGCGCGGTAGATTCAAAACTACGGCGGATTAGTGTTTGAAGAGGATGCCTTATGTAATAGGCATGTTCGTCAATGATGGAGGGGCCACTAATAAATATATTAGTATTTTGTTCTGTAGTTTAGTGGAATTATGTCGGTATTGCCCATATATATAAATTACAGTACAGTATATTCATGCCAAGTTATGACCCTGCATTAATCTTCGTTTTTTCGTTCATCCCTGTAGTTCACCTTTAATGAGAGGTTGATGCAGTAGGTTGAGAGGCTGAAGAAGAGGTTGCAGTAGGTTGAGAAGACAGTTTCTCGTATTTCACTTATAGTGAAGTTGCGACGGTAATTACATGTACACCAACAAAGTATCGTTCATGAAATGCCACCGCCATGATGATGCAATCTGTCAGTATCAGCTGCACACATGGACAGGTGTTGAGTGTGTGTGGGGTGGCTGAGGATATGTCCCTATTTAATGGGCGAAATAGGCCTTTTGGACACGGAAAAGACCCTGTAATCCAAGCCCTAAGGGTGTATTTACGGTTATATATTGAAGAAAGATAGCCATACTAGAGAAATACCGCCAAAAATATCCCTAAATGTGAGTAAAACTCACCGTTATGACGCCTTCCAGTATGGAGGTTGGGTTTGAAACTGACGTCACAGGCAAAGTGCATTGTGGGCAAGGTATATGAGAGAGGTATTCTCATTCCCATTTAACTCTGTAGTAATCTTTGAACAAATTATATTTTTTAATATGGAGTTTTCCATGTATCCTATGCTACAGAAAGTTGCTACACATAATATAGATGTTTTTAGAATATATTAAATCAGTTACAAAGGAGTTCATGGTGATACAGTTCACCTTCCTTGCATTGTGGGTACAAGTTAAAATGTAAATTTTTACAAATCGATATCCCAAAAAGTAAGATTTTTGTAGAGAAATGAGAAAGTAATACATTCAAACCGTATATGTAAAACACTGAAAGACACAATGAAGTGGAAATTGTAAAAGAAAATAATAATTTGTTGGGAAAATAAAAATGTATTGACAGAAGCTCCACTCTTATTGGCTAATGAACATCTGGGAGGAGCCTAGAATGTAAACAAAGTGTTATGGACTCAGTGAACTGGCTGGACAAAACTAACTGAACATTTTATAGGGGGGTGACAATCAAATTTATAAAATAAGAAAAGTAGCACTTATCCGCGCATCTGTAGGGTCCCTTGAGTAAGGTAAGATCAACAACAAATAATTACCTAAGAAAGGAATCCCGTAATCGAGGAGTAGTAGTCGTGTAGTTAACCCAAAAAACCTAACCTAAATGTATTTTGGGGCTATTAGGTTAGGTTAGGTTAGGTTTTTTGGGATGGATGTAGTTACCGGGTGTACCACTACCGACATAACAACATAAATCATCTATAAATACTTATAATAAAATAAATACTTATAAATCTTTAATACTAAGTTAGGTTAGGTTGTTTGGGATGGATGTAGTGATCGGACGTCCGGTCGTCATGTTGTGCGCTCGCAGTTACGTTCCCGTCTATTTCGACGCTATATTTTCTGCTATTTGCCCCCTGTCATTACTACATGAATGGGCGGGTGCCCAACCCCGAAAGGAGTTGAAATAGGGGAGCTATCCCCCCGCCAAAGGCGGCTTTCTAGGGCCTTTCCTAGCTAATTCTGAGAGGATTGGGTTCTAGTCATGTGGTGATGGGCTGGTCTATCCGAGTGAGAACTGAGCGATCTCTGCCATACCCATAGCTTACTCTGACTGTTCCTTTTACTTATAGATCTTCTAGATCTCAAGTGGCGGCATCTTTTCCGTGGATTGACCTCCCTACTGCCAACCTAGAAGTTGGCAGATTGGGAGCCAAAGCGTCACATTTTTCCCTTGCCCCTCAACTTTCCCTTCATAATTGCTGAGGGGCACAGGGCCTTGGGTGGGGCTTTGATTTTCCGGGCGTTTCCGCACCCTCCTCAGCTCCCTGCCTTGGAGTGGCTTCGGTCACCCGGGCTTTGTTAGTGGTAAGCAGGGAGGATTTTGCGGGGGCGCTCGTTTATGGCCTTGGCCTTGCTCGAGGCCTTGGGGCTGTTCGGCCAGACAGCCTGGGGAACAACAACAACAACAACTACATGAATACTAGGTTAGGTTGTTTGGTTAAGCTAATGTAGTTTTATATCCAAAGGCAGTCAAAATAGACAGGAACATGATGGGAAAGGTCCGACGCTACTACACGTAGTGTAAACAAGGCTGGCGGTACGCCCGCACTTAACATTCTTGCCGGTTGTTTGGTTAGGCTAATGTATTTTTGTATCCAAAGGCAGTCAAAATAGACGGGAACATGATGGTGAGCGTCCGCGTAGTGTAAACAAGACGGGCGGTACACCCGGTAACTACGTTCTTGCCGTTTTTTTGGTTAGGTTAATTTTCTTACAGTAGATCCTCTGGAAAAAGGTAAACTAGGCCTGTGTATCCAGCTCAGTGCCAGTACTTGGACTACTGCGGTCCTTCACTGTGTTGGCGGCGGCGGCAGCAGACGCAACATTTTTACTATTCTGTATTTTTGCTTTATAATCAAACTTTAAATCTTGTCTTCCCCATGCTTTATCAAGATTACTTTTAAACTTCCTTATTGATTCGGAATCGACTACATACTGGGGCAGTGCGTTCCACTCATTTACCACTCTATCACAAAATGAGTTCTTTGCCTTTTAAATCCTATTTCTTTCTTTGTAAATTTTCTTAGAGTGTCCTCTCGTTCTTGTTCCCTCCCGCATCAAGAAGATACCTTCACACACATCCTCATCATACTTTCCTGACACTATCTTAAAAGTCTCTATCATATCCCCTCTCTTTCTCCTATATGCCAGTGTCGGAAGTCCCAGTGTCCTCAACCTCTGCTCATAGCCCGCGTTCTTCAACGTTGGTACTAGCTTGCTATCTCTCCTCTGCACTTTCTCCACTGCTTCTATATCCTTTACCATATATGGAGCCCACACCTGGTTCGCATATTCCAGGTGCGGCCTAACCAGCGCTGTATAGAGATTCCTGAATATTTCTTCGTCAAGTGACACAAATGTCCTCCTTATCAGCCCTACAATTCTATTGGCTTTGTTTATCTAATGCTAATCAAAAAAATAAAGCCAAGAAAAAAAAAAAATCCGGTGGATAAAAACTAGCCTTTATAGCAATGAAGCATAAAATTATAGGAACCCAAAACTACCATTGGTATAATCCTGTGTAGCGGGTAGACCTGTACATAGCCTATATCTCAATAATTTGGTAATGTTACGATATATTTTTACATTTTACTTTCATAAATAGTCCACTAATATACTAGGTTAGGTTAGGTTAAAGATATTGTTCAATGTTTCTTAGTAAATAGACATCTGAAAAACAGTTCCTCCCGCTACACAGGATCTTACCCTACCATTATAAATGAGATCCCAACTATGGTGCGGCTCGTAAATATTAACCTATCTTTCTTATTCTTACAGTTTCTTACAGTAGATCCTCTGGAAAAAGGCAAACTAGGCCTGTGTATCCAGCTCAGTATCAGTACTTGCACTGCTGCGGTCATTCACGGTGTTGGCGGTGGCGGTAACGGTAGCAGACGCAACATTTTTACTATTCTGTATTTTTGCTTTATAATCAAACTTCAAATCTTGTCTTCCCCATGCTTTATCAAGATTACTTTCAAACTCCCTTATTGATTCGGAATCGACTACATACTGGGGCAGTGCGTTCCACTCATTTACCACTCTATCACAAAATGAGTTCTTTGCAGAGTTGATATTGATTAAATCAATTTGATTTAATCACTTGATTAAATCAATGATATTTTTACCAAAAAAATCTTTATTTTTTTTATTTTTTTGATCTGTGAATCAAGATAAAAAGAATTCTGAAGATTTATCATGCTTTCATAAGTTTGTGTAGGCATTGGTTCATTGTAAGATAGTAGATACTGGTACATTATGTAGTAACACAAATAACTGATAGCTTTTAAATTTACAAATATATGTATACAGTATTACCTTTCAACTTTAACCCTTAAAAAGCGGCTCACCACATAAGTCGAGTTGAAAAAACTGGCAAAAAACGGGTGAAAAAAGGGTTGAAATCGAGTGAAAATGGGTGGGATAGTAATGATCCATACGTCCGACATCTGTGGCCTCCCGGCCCACACTAACTCCAGTTCCCCCACCGCGCGTGAGGATGACAGTGTAACCAATAGTTCGCTAAAAGTGAGCAAGGTAGCAAAATCAGCTAAACTTCCATCTTCGAGGTAACACTGTCAGTGCTCCACGAGTGCTACGTAGCTGTATGTGGCGTCATTGTGTAGCGATTTCCACCTAGTTTTCGGCGCAATACAGTTCCTTTCATACTGATGGTTGATATAGCAGTCAGAACGGCCCAGAAAGGCCCAAAACGGCCACAGAGCACCCGCTAGAGGAGGGTTAAAAGAGTACATTGTATGTTATAAATTCCTCTACATGAATTACTACTCAAATCAAAAAAATCAAAAAAATCAACAACCCTGGTTCTTTGCCTTCTCAAGCCTATTTCTTTCTTTGTAAATTTTCTTTGAGTGTCCTCTCGTTCTTGTTCCCTCCCGCATCAAGAAAATACCTTCACACACATCCTCATCATACTTTCCTGACACTATCTTAAAAGTCTCTATCATATCCCCTCTCTTTCTCCTATATGCCAATGTCGGAAGCCCCAGTGTCCTCAACCTCTGCTTATAGCCCGCGTTCTTCAACGTTGGTATTAGCTTGCTAGCTCTCCTCTGCACTTTCTCCACTGCTTCTATATCCTTTACCATATATGGAGCCCACACCTGGTTCGCATATTCCAGGTGCGGCTTAACCAGCGCTGTATAGAGATTCCTGAAGATTTCTTCGTCAAGTGACACAAATGTCCTCCTTATCAGCCCTACAATTCTATTGGCTTTGTTTATCTTTTCCGCTAAATGTTCTGAGAAATTTAACTTATTGTCTATCACTACTCCTATATCCTTTTCTGCATTCGCTTCATACATACTGTATCCTACCTTGTCTATCTTGCTTGTCCCAATCCGCATGTACAGTACTTGCATTTTTTTGGATGAAAAGGCATTAACCAATGCTCAGACCATCCCTTCATGCCCTCCACATCTCCTTGAAGCAAACCCACATCTTCCTTACTCTTCTATACAGCTTAGTGTCATCCGCATACAGGTATACCTCACGGTGAGTTCCATTAGTTATAACTTCAGGTAAGTCGTTGATAAATATAACGAACAGTAGTGGTCCCAACACAGATCCCCGAGGAACCCCACTTGTAATTTCCCTCCACCCCGAGCCTATTCCATTAACCAGTACCCTCTGTCTCTGATCTTTCAGGGAGGCTTCTATCCATTTCACACATTTCTCCCCTATATTATAGCTTCTAACTTTCTCTATTAACCTTTTATGTGGGACCTTATCGAAGGCCTTCATAAAATCGCAATATACCACGTCTATTACATCACCATCCTCTAGAATTTGCATCCAATCATCTACCACCTTAACCCTTCAACCCCGGGTGGTACACGTGTGTACCATTATGTTTTGACCCGAGGAAGCCGGGTGGTACAACATTGTACCATTGCTTGCGTATGTGCTTTCGAATGGCGCGCGTAAACATTTCGTTCCGTGGTCGCTAGGCGACGCCACCAGACACCATGTACGCCACCAAAACAGTCTCTACCCTGCCGCCAACATGGATACTAGCCCAAAAAGTGATTCCCCTGTGTCCGATTCCATGCTCCCTTCGACGCCTGCCCATGTTCGTCGCGCCCTAACGCAAAGGCACGTACAAGATGCGTTGACTCCCGGAGGTATTGAAATAGCTTTGAGGAGTTATGAACGTGGTGAAGGACAAAATAGTGTTGATGACTTGGGCAGTGATAGCTCCGAGTCTTATCAGTCTCACTATAGTGAAGATTTAGACGATCTAGACGAAATTCATCAAAGAGACGCGCAATTTGTTGGATTTGAGCATGACGATGAAAGTGATGATAGTACTGAACGTGATATAGTTGTGCAAGGTGATGAGAGTGTAGTGAGAGTGAGCGAATGGGACAGCACTAGGTCGACTGCCAAGTTTAGGTTGAGTGACACGACACCTAGCCCTTCGCCAGCTAAATCCCCATTCAAGATACGTTTTTATAAGAAGCAAGTTCTTGAAAAGGCGGCCGCGGCAGCCAGGAAAGAGGCCCTAAAACTTGGTGAGGGAGCAGTGAGTGAGGGTGCCAGTGAGGCTGAGCGTGAGGGTGAGGTTGACCCGCCATTGTCTTCCTTATCTACCCACGCCACCCAAGTTGCCCCAGGCGCCCGCCATTCTTCCCCACCACCAGCAGCACTGCCTAGGGTTGAGGACCCCCCACTTTCGGCCTATTTACCCCCTATTTCCCCCGAGAGGAGACATACTACTACAGAAAAGGGAAAAGGGAGAAAATATGTGAAAAAAGGAGCTACAAGTAGGCGCTCTTTGTTCGAGGCTCCCGCGGCTTCCACCCCTGCCGGTCCCAGCCATACGCCCCCGCAACTTTCCCCAGGGTCCACCCCACCTCTCCAGACTACAACAGAGGTTCCTGACGATGTATTTGACCTCGCATCCATACCTGCACCTACAGACACTGAACCAGTGCTGTCTACGACTCGTCGTAGGCCAAGGAGCCCCGAACCTCTGCATGAAGATGACAGAGCCTCACCTGCCACTCCTTCCCCACCTCGCCGACCTACACGCCGCCCACGCATCATTCGTTCCCCGCGAGATTATGAGGGGGGGTCTGAAGATGAAGGGCACCTCACAAATGACTCTAGCCATGATTACCTGGGTCCACCGTCAGGGCAAGATGACGGCTCTGACGACAACGACGATGACTTTATGGACATCGACGACCCTCAACCCAGACGCTTTGCCCAGGGCCGTCGTGCTCCTGGCCGCCCTGGCCGCCGGGCTGGGCCTGGGCGTCCTAGGGTGCGCGCCGCCAAAGTTCGTGGGCGTGCTGCCCCAGCTGCAGCTCCTCGTCAGCGTCGCCAGCAGGACCCATTTTATATTTTCAACTGGCAGGATGTGGCTGCTGATGAAGTGAATGACCCTGATGTAACCCCTTTTGATGAGGTACAGGAGGGTTCAGGAGTTACCCCAAGTTTTCCCGCAGGCCCCAATGCTCCACCACATGAGCTTTTTGAGGCATTTTTTGATAAGGAGGTTACTGAGTTTGTCATAGAAGAGACAAACAAGCACCACCAAATCCAGGTGAACTTTTTTGGCAAGGTGACCAAGGGCCACATGAAGCGGTGGACCCCAGTGACTCATCCTGAGTTCATGGTGTTCCTGGCAATCACCATGCTAATGCCTCATGTAAAGAAGCACAGGTTGGCTGACTATTGGATCACCAAAGATCTGATATCCACCCCTGCCTTCGGGAAATACATCTCTCGGGACCGGTACCTCGACATCCTCGGAGCGCTCCATCTTGTCACCAACACCGACATGCATCTCTCTGACAATCTGTGGAAGATTAGGACGTTGTACGAGATGATGCGAGAACGTTTCACGTCATACTTCACGCCCTTCTGCAACGTCTGTATTGACGAGTCTCTTGTGCTGTTCCGGGGAAAGCTGAGCTTCAGGCAGTACATCCCCTCAAAGAGACATCGCTTTGGTATAAAGTTCTTTGTGCTGTGCGATTGCCAAACTGGCTATGTCCTGGACTTCCTGGTCTACAGCGGGAAGGAAGGGGACGTGGAAATAGACCCCCTCATTGGCTTTGGCGGAGCAGTGGTTCAAGCCATGATGAACCGGTACTTCGAGAAGAATCACGTCCTCTACACGGACAACTACTACACGTCCCCCACTCTCTCAAAGTACCTCCATCAGCGCAAGACGGGGACTGTAGGCACAGTTAGAGCGAAAAGGAAGGGCATGCCAACTTTCCCTCCTAAAACCAAGAAAGGCGATGTCTTCAAGAAGAAGTCAGGACCCATTCTGGCTATCCACTGGCACGACCAGCGGAAGGTCAACCTCCTGAGCACCGTCCACAAGGGGGAAATGGTTGAGACTGGCAAGGTGGATCGCCGCACCCAAGTCAGGGTGACCAAGCCCGATGCTGTAATGGACTACAGTACAACATAAATATGAGGCTGGTGGACAAGTCCGACATGCAGATAGGCTTCATCGACTGTCTGCGTACCTCGTGCAGATGGTACAAAAAGTTCTTTCTGCACATGGTGGACATGTCAATGCTGAATGCCTACAATATCTACAGGCTTCGGAATCCGCGCACACCCAGGAAGTTCAGTAGCCTGCGGAGGTTCCAAAAACAGGTGTTGGTGGAGCTCCTGGACAGGTATGCTACGCCACAGAGGGCAGTGGCACAACCTGGGCGCCCCGTTCAGGACCGCATGCAGTGTGCACAGTATCTAAATGTGCACAAGCTCGGTTACCTGCCTCTGGAACGAGATGGAGTCACCATTAGCAGAAGGCGGTGCCATGTCTGCTGGAACAGCCAGGTGAGGCCGAGGAAGCAGAAAAAGACCACCATGCAGTGTGTGGAGTGCCAGGTGTCACTATGTGCTATACCGTGCTTTGCTGAATACCACACCAAGCAGGAGTACTAACTAATAATCATAGTGAAAGTACCAAAGACTGACAATATGTATGTATGTAGGCAACAAGTGGAAATAAAACAATGTATTGTGATAAAAAAAGTCATGTACTGTATTATGAAAACATATAAATAAGTGAAAAAAACACACAATAAATTGTATATAAAACGTTTACAAAGCATATAACTAAGTGAAAGTGACACATGACATAATATTAGATGGCCAAAGTATAATAAACACCTGTGATAACGAATAATCAGTACCGTCATTCGGGGTGACTTCGGACCTATTTGACCTAATTTTAAGCCTAACTCAATAGGTAAAGCCTTAATAATGCAATCTTTTGCATCTATGTATAGCTTAGAAACGTAGCATAATCGTGTGTACAGTGGGAAAAAATATAGGCCTTTGGCTTAATTATAACAAATATTTATAATGGTGTCCGAAGTCATCATCGATATGAGGTGACTTCGGACTGGGGTAAGGTGACTTCGGACATTAATGGTTTTCCCCTTTAAATCTGAGTGTGTGTATTGAACGATGGCTTCGGACTATGCAGAGGCGACTTCGGACACAAGACGGAGTTTTAAAAACAAAATACAAACTGAAATGCTTACATTTGTAGCCCTTAGAGGAGCATATACATTAGATTCCAAGTTTCTGTGCATTTTAGCACCTTCATAAAAATTGTTATGTATTCTCAATAACAAAGCAATTATATTATTATCACTAATGCATTCAGGTACACCGTATGTATAGGCACTTTTCTAATACCTAAAAAATACAATTAATTCATTCAAATTACACATAATGACTCCTTGAAAACGTATTTCACACTTGTGACCAAACTTCTAAAAAAATAATACTGATATCATTAAAGCTTAGCAATAATATCTTAATGACTGCATATTAAAGGAATACTAATGGCACACAGCCGACTAGATGCCATCTTGGCTAATTAATGGCCCGAAATACTAATTAACCCTTTCAGGGTATATACCTTAAACTAATCATAATATGAAATAAAAAGGACCTTACAAAAATATAACTTTGTATCACATTATTGCCTCTTTCCTTATTCATCCCCCCCTCTCACTTGGCCCCGCCCTCTACCACCTCTCTCTCTCGATATCGATCTCTCTCCCACCCTTCTCCTGGCCCCGCCCTCCCCTGGCCCCGCCCTCTCCCACCCTTCTCTTGGCCCCACCCTCCCCTGGCCCCGCCCTCTACCACCTCTCTCGGCCCCACCCTCCCCTGGCCCCGCCCTCTACCACCTCTCTCTCTCTCTCGCTTTCTCTCCCACCCCTCTCTCTCTCACTTTCTCTCCCCCTGCTCGCTCGCTTTCTCTCTCCTCTCTATAGCTCTTCAACCCTCTCTATTTCTCTCTCTCTCTATTATTTTGGCCATTTATTTACATCAACACTGAACAGCATTCTGCACTTCTTGTCTAGTATTGGTTCTGGCAGGATTTGTACTATGTCACCCTTGTCTATATCACTGTAATCATCAATAACTGGGTTAATGAAGACGTTACTTGTGCCCTTCACATGCTTTAGGAAACGAACATGTATTTCTGGTAGAACCTTTACTATGACTGCAATATAATGTCGATGTTTCTTCTTACCATCAAACGGAACTTTAACAATAACCCATGTAGAAGGGGATACATCACCAATGTTGGACTGTAGAGATTCTTCTTCATTACCGGTATTTTCAGCCTGGCTTACCGGTACGGATATATCATCTACTTCCTGTTCCTGGCTGTCCAAAGGCGAGTCATTTGCGCTGGGGATTTCCCGACCAGTGTCTGTAGTAGACCTACCGGTGCTTGTTGAAGGTAGCTGCTCGTCCAAAGCTAGTGCTGAGGCCCCAATACTCCGACCTGGTGGGACATTCAAACGTCGCTTTCTTGTGGCGGTAGTTTGAGGTGGTTGATGTCCAGCATTCTTGCCATACCTCATTTCATTGAGCATGTTCATTACAGAATTATCTATGTTTCTGGCTGCCATTCCTGCATCTGATTGTGAATCATCCTGTGAAGAACTTTGATCTGGCGGAAGCCTTGATATGACTTGTTGGGCATCTAATGGAAAGATTCCGCACTTTTTGAACCCACTCTTTAAATTTGTTGCTACAGTTACATTTACTTTATCCAGGAGCTCAGTTAGCAATGATGGAAAAATGTCTTTGGGCAGGGAAGCACGCAGCCTGCCACTTGTACTCATCTTATAATCTTCCAACACCTGCCGCCAATAGATTTTCAATGGTCTGAACACTGCTACATCTAGGGGTTGTGTGAGGTGCGTCGAGTTTGGTGGCAGCAGTACAAAGGCTATATCATTATCCTCACAGGCCTTTATTACAGTTGGTGTGAGATGACTGGCAAGGTTATCGCCAATCATAACTACTCTTCCAGATCTTTGTTCAGCATATGGCAGGATGATTTTGTTGAACCAATCTTCAAAGCAGGCAAACTCGAACCATCCACTTTGTGACCGGTTGTATCTAGTCCCTGGTGGCCCCCCTTCTGTCCATGTGTCGTATAGATGTAAGGCCTTATATACCACATATGGTGGTAGTAAGTGCCCCGACGCTGTGCCTGAAAACATGATGGAGATAGAGGATTTTGTGGTGTTCATAATCCTCTCGGGATATTTTGTTCCTCTCTTCACTAGCACTTTCTTTTTTCCCGGGCCATCGGTGAGGTTTGTTTCATCATAGTTTATGATATTTTCAGGAGGAACACCTTCCAATGTTATTTTCAAATTATCATAATACTCTCTCAGGGTCTCTTCGGAAACTTCTGCCCTCACTCGCTTGATGTTTTCTGAGAGACGTCTTGTGAGTTTATCTTTATGTCGTTTCAGAAATTATTGACCCCATTCTTTACCTGGTACATTGTTTTTAAATTTATTTACTTTTACACCCCGCTTGTCTAGGTAAGATTTAACAAGCATACGTAGGTCTAGAGTATCTATTGGAAATCCCCACTGACCCAAAGTAACCACTCTATCACACAGTTGTTGTTCCTCCTCTGCTGACAATACTGTCTGTCCACCAGCAGGTTTACTATGTTTCCCTTTTATATAGTCATGTAAGGTGCTCTTACTTAACTTCCACTTTTTAGCAGCCTCACGTACACTCATGTTCTTCTTTTGTATATCATCTTTTGCTTTCTTTAATTTGTCTTGACATACATGACTGTTGTATTTCCTTTTCTCGTTGTGTGGCTTTGGTTTATATATCCGTGGCATTTTTACTCCTGTGAATGAAAAGAAATGTAATATGATACTCTTACCTAACCTTACACAGCAAACATCCACCAAATCATGTCAACATCTGACACCTTACTCAGTCTTAAGCATCCTTTAATTGGCGTTACTCAAACGGGAGCAAGATGACAGATGATGACATGATTCGACGGATGCTCGCTATGTATGGCTAGGTAAGAGTACCATACACTTAGGTACCGGTACTAATTGTTGTTCATATTAGAAGGTCCTTGTTGTTGTTGTTGTTGTTGTTGTTCCCTAAGCTGCCTGGCCGAACAGCCCCGAGTCCCTGAGGAAGGCCATGGCCACGATCGGGCTTTCCCACAGAGCTCTCATTGAGTGTAGGTTGTGGTGTTGGCGTAAGTGGTTGTGTGAAGGTCCTTGTAACTAATATTAGATGTCCGATGTCACCTTATGTCCGAAATCACCCCAAACTATGTCCGAAAACACCCCAATAAATCTGGAAAACAATAAAAGTAAATGTTAGGGCTATAGGCTGTGTATTATGAACTTTGGGGAAAGAGTTACTGTGTGTATGGTCTCGCAGATAATTGTAGAACATTCTGGTGTAGGTTACTTGTCTTCCTCACATCCCATTAATTATGCTCAGTAGAAGTTTGACACACTTACAAAAACATGTGTTTTCTTTGTTACATATTCACAAATATTTACCACAAATTAAATTAATTAATTTAAATTATTAGTTCATCCTACATATAGTTACAACATTCCTCTTGAATGCTACACATCTATTTTTCAATACCAAACTCCTCTTCTCTCTATTTTTATTTGTTTTACTTTTTATCCAAAATGTCCGAAGTTGTCCACATGTCCGAAGCCACCCCAGATGACGGTACCTAATATAACAATAACCTACCTCAATTACTAATAAAATGTACCGTATCAAGTGAAAATGAGCATTATCAGTGACAGTGACACTCTCTCAAGCATATTTACCAAAGTGAAAGTGACACACGAAGTAATATTAGATGGCCAAAGTATAATAAACACCTGTGATAACGAATAATCACTGCCTAATATAACAATAACCTACCTCAATTACTAATAAAATGTACCGTATCAAGTGAAAATGAGCATTATCAGTGACAATGACACTCTCTCAAGCATATTTACCAAAGTGAAAGTGACACACGAAGTAATATTAGATGGCCAAAGTATAATAAACACCTGTGATAACGAATAATCACTGCCTAATATAACAATAACCTACCTCAATTACTAATAAAATGTAACGTATCAAGTGAAAATGAGCATTATCAGTGACAGTGACACTCTCTCAAGCATATTTACCAAAGTGAAAGTGACACACGAAGTAATATTAGATGGCCAAAGTATAATAAACACCTGTGATAACGAATAATCACTGCCTAATATAACAATAACCTACCTCAATTACTAATAAAATGTACCGTATCAAGTGAAAATGAGCATTATCAGTGACAATGACACTCTCTCAAGCATATTTACCAAAGTGAAAGTGACACACGAACTAATATTAGATGGCCAAAGTATAATAAACACCTGTGATAACGAATAATCAGTGCGTAATATAACAATAACCGGCCTCAATTACTCATAAAAACTACGGTATCGAGTGAAAATGTGAAATATTAGTGACAATGATAGCCTAATACACATATTTTATATAATTGGACTCCAAATAACTATAATAACATCACTATCAATAAATAAAATCGCCTCCGGGAGGTAAAAACTCTGGCGCGACGAGTGGCTAAGTGCGCAGTAGGTTAGCCAAGCCGGGGCCTGGGCCAAGGCGACGCATCCGAACGTGGGAAGATTTTCCCGCATAAAAATCACTCCACTTCCCGCGCTCGCCATTATGCAATCACTTGGGCTAGAGACCTCTACTCAACGGCATTCTACACATGAAGGTTTGTGCAACATTTTTCTTTTTTTTGTATAACTTTGTGTCATGTATTTCAGGAGTAACAGGTGAATCAACATGGACCAAAATTCCTCAAAACCCCCGGTCACAGAGTACAGTCACGATCTACCCTAGCCGGGGTTGGAGGGTTAATTAGCTGTAGTACCGTCGACCTCCTCGGCAAGAATCCGAACTGTCATATGCTCCATTATTCCTTCTCTAATTACCGTTTCCATTAGTTTACACATAACACTTGTCAAACTGACTGGTCTATAATTTCCTGGGTCATTTCTCTTTCCCTTCTTAAATATAGCCGTTATGTTCGCCTCTCTCCAGTCCACCGGGATTTGTCCTGTATTAAACGATAATATTAATAATAATCGTCTGGTTACTTATATAGCGCCCGTTCTCCTCCTTCGAGGATTCACAAGCGCTTGGCTTTCTTCAGTCTACCAGAGACCATTACCCATCTCCCTTGCTCATGGGGAGATGGTAACCGCCGGCTATATCCCAGAAAAACTTTTCAATCTGAGCGGGGATTGAACGCTAGACCTTCAAGATGGGATTCAGGCACGCTATCAACTGAGCCAGCCGGACGGCTGGCTCAGTTGATACCTCAAATAACATTTTCAATGGCTCTACTAACATCTCACCTCCTTCCTTTATGATTCTTGGGTGTATCCCATCCAGTCCCGGGGACTTACTTCTGTTCATTTTTTCTATAGCCCTTCTTATTCTAGCATGGGAAAACTCTATTAGTTCTAGTGCCGGTGCCTGTTTGATAGGAATATTAGGCACTGCATCATCCGACTCTACTGTTAGTACCCCCCCAAAGTATTTCCCCAGCACCTCTGCTTTCTCCTTATCTGTCTTCGCTCTACTCCCATCATCCAACCCCCCTACCAGCTCTGGGATCCCTACTCTTCTTGTTAAATTTTCCTGAATGTACTTCCAGAATATTTTTGGATTATCCTTCACGTTTCTTGCAATCTCTCTCTCACTTTCCTTGTCTCCCACCTAATTTTATTGTTTGTCTGTCTACGTTCCAAATCCACTACTTTAGCTTCTATACTAGACCCCCTGTTCTTTTTTAACACTTTTAATCTATCCCACAATCGTTTCTTTCTTATCAAAGTCCACAGCTTTCTTTTCATTGGTAATTCTGGGTTCGTTCTTTTCCTCAATTTTGTTTTATCCTTATATTCCCTTACTGGTACACATTTGGATATATCTATATAACATCCTCCAGTTTGACTCTAATCTTCCTCCACATTCCTTCAGCGTCTTCACCGTTCAAGTATTCCCCCCAGTCAATGTCCAGACACCTTCTCAGCAGCTCATAATCTGCTCTGTCATACATGTATATTTTTTTTTATTGCTTCTATTATCCCTCTCTGTTTTAATATTGCAACTAAAACTTATACAGGCATGGTCACTACGACCTATAGGGCTATCCACATTGACATGTTCCACTATATCCTCCTCATTGCTAAAAATTAAATCAAGTATACTCCCCTGCTTCCCATCTCTATATCTTGTCATCTCTGTAATATGTTGCGTTAAAAAACAATCTCTCACTTTCTCTACAAACTTGTTTTCCAGGCTACACTGTCCCGCTGGAGTAGTACAATTTGCCCAGTTGATCCTTGGCAAATTGAAATCTCCAATCAAAATCTTATATTTGTTCTCTCTATTATCTATTTCCTCCATTGCTTTCAGTAGGTTATCATCCTCTTCCCTACTATTATTTGGGCTTCTATATATAGAGGCAATTAGAATTGACCCTCTTGCACATTTTACTTCAATACACAAATACTCACAATACTGCTGTCTCATATCCACCTCATTTTCCTTGAGCTCTTTTCTTACCGGTACATAAATAAACAGTCCTCTTCCAACCTCTGCTCTAACAGCATTCCTCTTGTACAACTCAAAACCCTCCAAACTATACTCCACCAGTTCCCTTTCAATTCTAGCATTTTTTGGTCTTACTTCCTGTAAGGCTATGACATCAGGTTTTTCCTCTTCATCCTGCAACCTACACATCAGTTCTCTTTTCTTGTCCTGGGTAAACACATCCACATTACTAAACATAATCCTTAATCCATCTACCATTCCTTCAGCAGCTACATCATTCCGCTCCTCCTGTCCATGCCCTACTCCCCCCCCCTCACACTACTGGTACTGGGTCTGCAGCTTCTTCTCCTATCTCTCCCCGAGACGCTTCCACCCTGCTCTCCACTTCTGCCACAACTTCTGTCACATTCTCTTCTCTCCCAGCTCTCCTTCTCCCTTCTATTCGTATAAACCACTTCTTCAATTTCCCGTCCCTCACTCTCCAGAAAAACTTCTTCTTATCCTCCTCACCCAACTTTCCATTTTCCTCATCAGCCTTTTCCTGCAGTTCCTTTATTTTGTTCTTTGTTCTATGCTCAAATCCTTCTTTAATCTTATATGTTTCAGTTCTTCATTTGTGTTTAGTCTCCAACTAAAATTTGTCACTGTCTCTACCACTGCCCTGGTTTTAAACTGTACCCTTATAGGTCTCATCTCCCCCCTTCTATATCTACCGGTACCTATCCTACTGACTTCCTCCACCTGCCCATCCCATCCACATCCATCTACATCAACAGCTTTCATGACCTCCTTCACTTTCTCCATATCTCTCACTTTTCTCACTCCATTATCATTCATATGAGCCTCTATATCTCCATGCATGATTATACCTCTATCCCTGTCCATGGCCTCCCTCACGACACTCTCCTTGTTCTTCATGACACCTACGACTGCACTCTCAATTTTTTTTTTCTTATTCATTTCCTCCTTTTGTTCTTTCACAATTTCCTCCAAATCCTTAACTTTGGCAGTCAAAATAGACGGGAACATGATGGTGAGCGCCCGTGTAGTGGAAGCAAGACGGGCGGTACACCCGGTAACTACATTCTTGCCCAAATTTCTTCAGGGTAATAGAAGTTTGGCAGGGTAGCGAAAAATTTACATATTTTCGTCATATATATATACAGTATATAATATTTTTGTAGTGTACATATACTCGTGTCAGTTCCCTAGGACTTTTACATGCTCTTCCTTTGCCATTTCTCTAAACGGACCCCACAAAAAAACAATAAAAAGCGTTTCCATTATATAATGACAATGTCTAATTACTTATTATCGCCGATGTCCGAAGTTATCACCGCAGTACGAAGTTACCCCACTTTACGGTACCGGAAATTGCGTTCATGGCGAAAATATGGAGGTGATCGGCTAAATCGGCACTAACAGTTCTAGACTGATACGATGAAATACATGGTAGGCTATAAGCGGTCAGGCGGTGGTGGGAGGTGGACGTAGTTTTTGAGGCTCCGACATATTATCATGTGCAAGATTAAATATAACGGAATATCGAGAACATACTGAGCGAGCGAGGAGAGGAAGGACTAGTGAAGTGTTAGGAAGAGAAATTGGTGTGGTGGAGGGGTGAGTTATATTGTAAAACGAGTAGTTTAACAAGGGTCAGCTGGAGTGTAGTGATTGTAAACAAACACGGCGGGAATTTCGGAGGGGGAAGAAAGGTTAGAACGGTTTCGTGGGTTTAGGAGTACTGTACAGATAAGAAGGTAGAAGAGATTATTAATGTTGTGAAGGATCTGGAGAAATGGAAGGGGGACATTGGTGAGAAAATCAAGGTATTGTGCGAACTATGTGGTGCGTCGGGTGGGGCAGGGAATAGGCCTAGGCTTAGTGAAGGAAGCTAATGTGGGCCTATTTCGGAAGCTAATAAGAACCTAGAGATGGTATTAAAAAGGGTAGAGGAATTGGGAGCAGAGAATGTGGCATTAAAGGAGCAGCTGAAGGAATACGAAGGACGATTCAAGGAAGTGAAGGAGTCAACTGCATGGACGGTGGTAGGTGAACAGAAAGTTAAGGATTTGGAGGAAATTGTGAAAGAACAAAAGGAGGAAATGAATAAGAAAAAAAAAAATTGAGAGTGCAGTCGTAGGTGTCATGAAGAACAAGGAGAGTGTCGTGAGGGAGGCCATGGACAGGGATAGAGGTATAATCATGCATTCTTACAGTTTCTTACAGTAGATCCTCTGGAAAAAGGCAAACTATGCCTGTGTATCCAGCTCAGTACCAGTACTTGCACTGCTGCGGTCGTTCACGGTGTTGGCGGCGGCGGTAGCAGACGCAACATTTTTACTATTCTGTATTTTTGTTTTATAATCAAACTTCAAATCTTGTCTTCCCCATGCTTTATCAAGATTACTTTCAAACTCCCTTATTGATTCGGAATCGACTACATACTGGGGCAGTGCGTTCCACTCATTTACCACTCTATCACAAAATGAGTTCTTCGCCTTCTCAAGCCTATTTCTTTCTTTGTAAATTTTCTTAGAGTGTCCTCTCGTTCTTGTTCCCTCCCGCATCAAGAAGATACCTTCACACACATCCTCATCGTACTTTCCTGACACTATCTTAAAAGTCTCTATCATATCCCCTCTCTTTCATGGAGATATAGAGGCTCATATGAATGATAATGGAGTGAGAAAAGTGAGAGATATGGAGAAAGTGAAGGAGGTCATGAAAGCTGTTGATGTAGATGGATGTGGATGGGATGGGCAGATGGAGGAAGTCAGTAGGATAGGTACCGGTAGATATAGAAGGGGGGAGATGAGACCTATAAGGGTACAGTTTAAAACCAGGGCAGTGGTAGAGACAGTGACAAATTTTAGTTGGAGACTAAACACAAATGAAGAACTGAAACATATAAGATTAAAGAAGGATTTGAGCATAGAACAAAGAAAAAAAATAAAGGAACTGCAGGAAAAGGCTGATGAGGAAAATGGAAAGTTGGGTGAGGAGGATAAGAAGAAGTTTTTCTGGAGAGTGAGGGACGGGAAATTGAAGAAGTGGTTTATACGAATAGAAGGGAGAAGGAGAGCTGGGAGGGAAGAGAATGTGACAGAAGTTGTGGCAGAGGTGGAGAGCAGGGTGGAAGCGTCTCGGGGAGAGACAGGAGAAGAAGCTGCAGACCCAGTACCAGTAGTGTGAGGGGGGGAGTAGGGCATGGACTGGAGGAGCGGAATGATGTAGCTGCTGAAGGAATGGTAGAAAGATTAAGGATTATGTTTAGTAATGTTGATGTGTTTACCCAGGACAAGAAAAGAGAACTGATATGTAGGTTGCAGGATGAAGAGGAAAACCCTTATGTCATAGCCTTACAGGAAGTAAGACCAAAAAATGCTAGAATTGAAAGGGAACTGGTGGAGTATAGTTTGGAGGGTTTTGAGTTGTATGAGAAGAATGCTATTAGAGCAGAGGTTGGAAGAGGACTGTTTATTTATGTAAGAAAAGAGCTCAAGGTAAATGAAGTGGATATGAGACAGCAGTATTGTGAGTATTTGTGTATTGAAGTAAAATGTGCAAGAGGGTCAATTCTAATTGCCTCTATATATAGAAGCCCAAATAATAGTAGGGAAGAGGATGATAACCTACTGAAAGCAATGGAGGAAATAGATAATAGATAGAACAAATATAAGATTTTGATTGGAGATTTCAATTTGCCAAGGCCCAAGGACAACTGGGCAAATTGTACTACCGGTACTCCAGTGGGACAGTGTAGCCTGGAAACCAAGTTTATAGAGAAAGTGAGAGATTGTTTTTTAACGCAACATATTACAGAGATGGGACGCAGGGGAGTGTACTTGATTTGATATTTAGCAATGAGGAGGATATAGTGGAACATGTCAATGTGGATAGCCCTATAGGTCGTAGTGACCATGCCTGTATAAGTTTTAGTTGCAATATTAAAACAGGGGGGGATAATAGAAGCAATACAAAAATATATATGTATGACAGAGCAGATTATGAGCTGCTGAGACAGTGTTTGGACATTGACTGGGGGTAATACTTGAACGGTGAAGACGCTGAAGGAATGTGGAGGAAGATTAGAGTCAAACTGGAGAATGCTATATCCAAATGTGTACCAGTAAGGGAATATAAAGATAAAACAAAATTGAGGAAAAGAACAAACCCAGAATTACCAATGAAAAGAAAGCTTTGGACATTGATAAGAAGAACGAAATGATTGTGGGAAAGACTAACATTTTTAAAAAAGAACAGGGGGTCTAGTATAGAAGCTAAAGAAGTGGATTTGGAACACAGACAGATAAACAATAAAATAAGGTGAGAGACAAGGAGGGGGGTGAAGGAGAGGGAAAGAGAGATTGCAAGAAATGTGAAGGATAATCCAAAAATATTCTGGAAGTATATTCAAGAAAAGTTAACAAGAAGAGTAGGTATCCCAGAACTGATGGGAGACTTGGATGATAGGAATAGAGCAGAAACTGATAAGGAGAAAGCAGAGGTGCTGGGGAAATACTTTGGGGAGGTACTAACAGTGGAGTCTGATGATGCAGTGCCTACTATTCCCATCAAACAGGCACCAGCACTAGAACTGATAAGAGTTTTCCCATACTAGAATAAGGAGGGCTATAGAAAAAATTAACAGAAGTAAGTCCCTGGGACCGGATGGAATACATCCAAGAATCATAAAGGAAGGGGTGAGATTTTAGTAGAGCCATTACAAATGGTACTGAGGTATCTTTTAATACAGGACAAATCCCGACGGACTGGAGAGAGGCGAACATAACAGCTATATTTAAGAAGGGAAAGAGAAATGACCCAGGTAATTATAGACCAGTCAGTTTGATAAGTGTTGTGTGTAAACTAATGGAAACGGTAATTAGAGAAGGAATAATGGAGCATATGAAATCAAACCAACTTTTCAGTGGGAGACAGTTCGGATTCTTGCCGGGGAGGTTGACGGTACTACAGCTAATTATGGTGGTAGATGATTGGATGCAAATTCTGGAGGATGGTGATGTTATAGATGTGGTATATTGCGATTTTATGAAGGCCTTCAATAAGGTCCCACATAAAAGGTTAATAGAGAAAGTTAGAAGCTATAGTATAGGAGAGAAATGTGTGAAATGGATAGAAGCCTTCCTGAAAGATCGGAGACAGAGGGTACTGGTGAATGGAATAGGCTCGGGGTGGAGGGAAATTACAAGTGGGGTACCTCAGGGATCTGTGTTGGGACCACTACTGTTCGTTATATTTATCAACGACTTACCTGAAGTTATAACTAATGGAAGTGAGATATACCTGTATGCGGATGACACTAAGCTGTATAGAAGAGTGAGGAGTAAGGAAGATGTGGGTTTGCTTCAAGGAGATGTGGAGGGCATGAAGGGATGGTCTGAACATTGGTTAATGCCTTTTCATAAAAAAAACTGCAAGTACTGTACATGCGGATTGGGACAAGCAAGATAGACAACTAAGACAAGGTAGGATACAGTATGTATGAAGCGATGGAGGAAGTGAATGCAGAAAAGGATATAGGAGTAGTGATAGACAATAAGTTAAATTTCTCAGATCATTTAGCGGAAAAGATAAACAAAGCCAATAGAATTGTAGGGCTGATAAGGAGGACATTTGTGTCACTTGACGAAGAAATCTTCAGGAATCTCTATACTGTACAGCGCTGGTTAGGCCGCACCTGGAATATGCGAACCAGGTGTGGGCTCCATATATGGTAAAGGATATTGAAGCAGAGCAGAAAGTGCAGAAGAGACCTAGCAAGATAGTACCAACGTTGAAGAACGCGGGCTATGAGCAGAGGTTGAGGACACTGGGACTTCCGACACTGGCATATAGGAGAAAGAGAGGGGATGTGATAGAGACGTTTAAGATAGTGTCAGGAAAGTATGATGAGGATGTGTGTGAAGTTATCTTCTTGATGCGGGAGGGAACAAGAACGAGGGGACACTCTAAGAAAATTTACAAAGAAAGAAATAGGCTTGAAAAGGCAAAGAACTCATTTTGTGATAGTGGTAAATGAGTGGAACGCACTGCCCCAGTATGTAGTCGATTCCGAATCAATAAGGAAGTTTGAAAGTAATCTTGATAAAGCATGGGGAAGACAAGATTTGAAGTTTGATTATAAAGCAAAAATACAGAATAGTAAAAATGTTGCGTCTGCTGCCGCCGCCGCCAACACCGTGAACGACCGCAGTAGCGTAAGTACTGGCACTGAGCTGGATACACAGCCGTCCGGCTGGCTCAGTTGATAGCGTGCCTGATTACCATCTTGAAGGTCTCGCGTTCAATCCCCACTCAGATTGAAAAGTTTTTCTGGGATACAGCCGGCGGTTACCATCTCCCCAAGAGGGATGGGTAATGGTCTCTGGTAGACTAAAGAAAGCCAAGCGCTTGTGAATCCTCGAAGGAGGAGATACGGGCGCTATATAAGTAGCCTAACCAGAAGATTATTATTATTATTATTATTAGTTTGCCTTTTTCCAGAGGATCTACTGTAAGAAACTGTAAGATGAAACTTCTAGAACACTGATAATTATCGATGGGGCTCGTCTCCGGGTTGTCTTCAATTTTATCCGGCTAGCCTATTATAGAATAAGGATGTTGCAAAGATCATATTAAAATGTGTTTCAACCTCCGGAGATACATTTTATGGTAACGTTCAACAAGACTAGCCTGCTGTCTACATCAGCCTTATTTACCATATTCATCTTGACATGAGAGGCACACAATTCCTAGCAGCAGCCTCCATGAATCAACACCATCCACTACACTACATGGCTACACACCCACAGACACCAAGAAATATCAAAACAACACCCAGCACACGCTATCACACACAAATACTGTCTTCTCTCCCTCCCTGCCCACCCCAAACCAACTTCCGGAAGCACATCCATACTCATATCACTCGCCGTTCCATCCACTCACTCATAGACAACACGCAGCTGCAAGCACGACCTCCCGAAATCCATCCTTCTGAATCCTCCCTTCCTCGCGAGGACAGAGTCCACCTGGCCAGGCTGAGTTGTGGACACCATCCGGCTCTTCTGAGCTATCAGAAGAGACTGGATGACTCCGTCGTCGACACCTGCCCGGGTTGTAACACAGCACCCCATACCATTAAACACATCATAGAAGACTGCATCTCACACAACCACTTATGCCAACAACACAATTTACACTCTCTGAGAGCTCTGTGGGAAAGCCCGACCGTGGCCATGGCCTTCCTTGGGGACTCGGGGCTGTTCGGCCAGGCAGCTTTGGGAACAACAACAACAACCATGTTTGTTTGTTTTTTCTTCAAGGAATATAGTGTTTCATAGCCTAGTTGTTTTGCATGGTTTGAGTGGAGGATTTGCATAAACTTACCCATTATTTATCAATCTGAAGATACTGTACAGCGTCAAATTGGGCCATTTATTGGGTGAATCGCGCTTTTACAGTAGGTAAGGGAAATTGTGGGGTACGTTGGATACACGATGGGTTGAGGGGGGCGTTGCCCCCCCCTCACCCCACCTTGATTTATTGTCATCCTCATATATGTAGATCTGTAAGGGGGCAAAAACAGGTTGCCGGTATTTTGTTTTGTGAGTAACGCTCACGCCATTGATTGGGAGAATCGCACTCAGCGCATCTTTGAAAACAAGAAGAAGGAGGTAAAGTCGAAGGATTCATTGTGCGCAATGCTTTGTTTACGGTTGAGACTTATTATTTTCATGTTATTTTTCGGTGTAATCGGGTTTTTTCAAGTGTCGATAACGAAATTCCTCCATGCGGACTATAATGAGAAAAATATGGCGAGTCTATTGGTCCTTATTTTCCCTAATAAATTGTTTCTAATAGGGCAGATGTAGTGTCCTTGAAGATTATCCATTTTAAGTGCACTAGGCTATATAAATTACTGTAAAAAACAAAAAACTCTCCCTTTTGATGGCAGTGAAACTCTTACTGTTAAAATAGTTGGTGATTTCAATACTTCATGAGGGGTGAGGGGGGGAGGGGGGGCAAAGCCCCCCTTCAACCCATCCTGTATCCAAAGGCAAAAAATATTGTATAGGCTATTTACTCTGAAAATGACTTACATCTGAGTGTTAAGCTATTTGGTATGAGCTCCTGTGGCACGGACTGGAAAACTCAAAGTGTCGTAGGGTAGTGGGATCGAATCCAGGAGGGGGTTATGGGGAAGGTTTTATATTGTCTAGAAAAATTTTTATAAATTTTTTTTTTTACAAGATCATGCATTCAAACAATATGAAATATTCATAGAATATATCATATTGTAAGAATACAATGACATGACCTCGTTTTCTTTTTTCTTTTTTATTGTTTTATTTTATTATCATAGTAGGTTTGACATGATTTATTGAAACATATTTATTTTTGTACAATTCATTTGAGGTATCTAAATAATTATATACACATTACTTAAATAACAAACATATATATGATATACTAAAAAAATAAGGCATATTACATGTAAATCTTTGAAACTTATAAACTAAATAATGAAACATACAATTATATAATGTAAAAGCTATATCACAGGGACATCTTTGGAACTTATACATTATATAATATATATGTTACATTATGAGGTAGCGTGATCAATTAGGTCAGGTCAGGTAAGGTAGGGCGCGAGTCCAGGGCAGGGCAGGGCAGGAGGCGAGTCCAGGGCAGGGCACGGGGCGAGTCCAGGGCAGGGCAGGGCAGGGCAGGGGCCGACACTCAGTAGTTCTTGAAGGTGTGGTAGTCCCTGAAGCAGTCACCCAGGCAGAGTGCAACTTTGCACTCGGCGCACATTGAGGTGACTCTTTTGGTCACATGGGGTTTCCTCACACTGGAGCTGCAGACGGTGCACTGCACCTGCCTGTGACGAGTGCCAATCAGCTCGGTGTTGGTTGTGTAGTGTCTTTCGACACCCAGCTGGATGCGGTCAGGAACGTGATCCCCACGCCATGCCGTACGTCTGTGAGTGGTGGTGGCATACTTCTCCAGGAGTTGGTAGGAGACGTTGTACACGAACTCCCGGAATTTCAGCTTCTGGTTTGGGGCCATATCCTTCTTCACCAACCACAAGTTGTAGGCGTTCAGCATCGTTATGTCAACTAGGTGGAGGAAGAGCTTGTGGCGCATGTTTTTGGTGTAGTCCACTACCATGTCGGGCTTGTAGATTGTCTTCCTGGTTCGGTAGTGGATTTTGCCAGAATCCACCTGGGCACCTGTGTGGACGGTGGAAAGCAGGTGGACGTCTCGCTTATCCTTCCACTTCAGGGCTATCAGTTTCCCACACTTCTCGAGCTGCTTGTATTTCTGCCCCTTTCGTCGCCTTCTTCGCACATGCCTCTCGCGGTGTTCCTTGGCCAGGTCGTCTTCTGAAGGTGTGTCACTGGAGGAGGCATCTGTGAGAGGAATGACATCACCTGTGAACTTTGGCATAAACTTTCTTGTCTTTCTGACAGTCCCACATGACCCCGTTTGGTTGTCATAAAGAAACTGGCAGAGAGCAGGAGAAGTATACCAGTTGTCAGTGTAGATGATGTGGCCTTTGCCCAGGTAAGGTGCCAACATTTTCCTGACGATGGCACCTGACATGCCCATGGGGTCATTGGCAGCGGCTTTCGGTATGTCAATGTCAGTGCCTGTATATACGATCATGTCAAGCACTATTCCAGTTTCACAGTCGCACAACACGAAGAGCTTGATTCCGAACCTATGCCTCTTCAAGGGGATATACTGCTTGAAAACAAGACGTCCTTTGAAGAGCACGAGCGACTCATCAATCACCAAATTGAGGAAGGGGTAAAAGTATTTCCTATACCTCTCCAACAACATGGTGAACACATCCCGAACTTTCCATATCCTGTCAATCCTGTTAGGATTTTCGTTGTCTGCAAAGTGCATAAATCTTAGCAGCAACAAAAATCTGTCACGAGTCATGAACTTATTGAAAGTTGGGGTGGCGATGAGAGGGTCGTGCTTCCAGTAGTGTTGCAACACATGCTTCTTGATCAGAGGCATGAGGAACAACAAGGCAAAGAACGTCAGAAATTCTGCCACAGTCGTATCCACCCAGCCTCGTATTCTCGCTTTTGGAGAAAGGACGTCCAATCTGCCAAACACCCACCTGTAGTAGGCGTTTGTTTGGGCAACGATGTACGTCATTACCTCCATGTCGAAAAAAGCGAGGAAGAAGTCGCTTTCGTTCGCTTGATCATCACAGGGCCAGTTGTCAGTTGTTCCTGACGTCCCAGGATTGAACTGGGGCACGTCAGGTACAAAATTGACCCCGTCAGACCAATCGAACGAAGGCATGCCAGGGATCGGAATGTCGTCTGCGTCTTCTTCTGCGTCTGAAATATCGCTTCCATGGTCGCGATACAGCACTTCATCATCATTACCCTCCTCTTCACTCGACAGACGATGCCCTTCCTCGTTTTCGTCACCGACGTCGGACTCACTCCCACTGTCCACTCCCAAATCCCCCCACCCTTGGTCCCGTGCTAGGGCTTCGTCGTCGAAACCCGGGCTGCCAATGTCCTGCGAATCACCATCAAACAGCAGGGCGGCATACTTAGATGGTGTAAGATTTTTCCGGGTCACTTTGGCACGTGCGGGAGTCTTATGGACAGGGACAGCAGAGGTGGTGGCAGGGGCGGCGGCAGGGGCGGCGGCGGCGGCAGGGGCGGCGGCGGCAGGGGCAGCAGTGGTGCGTGGCCTTGATGGCAAGATGATGGTGGTGCCTGTCGCCCTTCTCTCTGTTCCTTGGGGGCAGGGGCAGCAGGGGCGGCAGGGGCGGCAGGGGCAGCAGGGCCGGCAGGGACACCAGGGCCAGCAGTCGCTTTCCCAGTCGCTTTCCCTCTCCCTTTCCCCTTCCCCTTCCCTGTTCCTTGGGCAGGGGCGGCAGGGGCGGCAGGGGCAGCAGGGGCGGCAGGGGCAGCAGGGCCGGCAGGGACACCAGGGCCAGCAGTCGCTTTCCCAGTCGCTTTCCCTCTCCCTTTCCCCTTCCCCTTCCCTGTTCCTTGGGCAGGGGCGGCACAGGGGCAGCAGGGGCAGCTGGGCCAGGGGCGGCTGGTGGTGGTGGTGGTGGTAGGGGCACTGTGGCTGGCGTACGGGTTCTCTTCCCTACGCCCGTGCCTTTAATTTTTCCTGCCCCCGCAGGTAATGCAGCCCTAGGGCGGCCTCCTGCGTCGCTGGTACCGGTGGCAGGGGTGGCAGGGGTGGCAGTGGTGGCAGTGGTGGTGGTAGTGGTTGTTGCAGTGGCCTGGGTCGTGGTGGCAGTGTCCCGAAAGACCAATGACCTCTGTGCCATTGCCCTGCTTGCACGTGTTTTACGTGCTTTTGGTGCTGGTGATTCGTCCTCTGAGCTGTAGGGCGTGTCGTACTGGTAGCTAGGGTCTTTGGCAGCCACCCTCTGCCTTCCACGGCGGCTAACACCACCAGAAGGAGGGCTGGTTGTGTCATCAGGGAGCGAGCGTGAGGGACGTGTAGGCTCCATGACTAGTGCGTGGTTACTGGCGCGGTGGTGCTTGCACGAGTGCGGGGCGAGCGTTTGGCGGGGTGGTATCGAGAGTTGACATGTAGTACAATACCCACACCAATTTTCAGCCGCCTGGCTATAAACGCGCGGTTTTGGTACGTGTTCAAAGTCTCTGCTCTTAAGAGTCTACCCGCAGTGCGCCGGGGGAACTCTTAAGAGTCTACCCGCAGCTCCCGGGTTAAGATTGTTGGATAATGGGAGAAATAAATTTTCCGGGCATTGTAACTAATTTCAACTACTGTATAATAATGAAAACTACCTAGGCCTAACACCAAAAAGAAAAACCATGGGAAAATTAGTGGTAGTTTCGGTTATATTTTCTCAACCTTGGCACTAGTCCATAACTTAACAATAGGCTATGTGCATAGGCCTAGCCTAACACTTCCTGTTAGAGGCGCCTGTAAGAGTAAAGTCTGTGGTACGATTTTACTATAGGGACACTCATTTGACAGATACAGCCGAGGATTTAACCCTCCAGCCTCGGCTATGTATTCTATAAATATTCCCCGTAACCCGGGGGATTTGGCCGAAAAAACGTCTCGCCTAGGCTACCGTATCTTTGTTATTTTCACTGCTTCCGCATTTCCGCGCATCCTCAAGCGTAGATGTGTTTCGTACCTGTAGAATAGCGTTGAGTAGAGCTCTCTAAATCAACTGGTTCAGTTGTGATGACAATTTCCGTGGAGAGAACTTTGTGGCGATGTCAGCCATATTAGCCACTTTTCACTACTGAAATGACAACATCTCCTTCTTGTGTTCGGAGGTGTGCGGCGTCGGGCCAACCGGCTGTGTTTATATGCGTCGGACGGACGCCTTTCAAAACAAGCTTACAGGCTTTCAAGCTGCCGGAGTCTCAGAGCTCTTCCGGGGTCCGCGGGCCGCGTTTGTTATGGGTGCCTCAGAGCCCAACCGGGTTTGAGGGGTTAATGCATAGGCCTAATTGTTTTCGGTTTCCATGCATCCGACACCCAAGCTAGGCAGCCTAGGCTACACCCTTTTCTGGTGTAGGCCTATGAAACACTTAAAAAACCATGGGGACACTTTAATATTAATAATATTAGACAAAATATAAAGATAACTGTGGAAAAATTTTGTTCGCGGGAGTAACGTCGACCGTTTGTTGACGTAGCGCTCCAGGTTATAGGCTAGTAGGCTACTTCGCGCATCTAACTAATTTCCCAATAGCCTATTGGCGGTTCAATTACAATTTAGGCCGCGGGATATACACTGTAGCCTTATGTGTTAACCCCTTCTTTACCGCTGACCCATCCCCGCGCGAGTCCTACCCCTCCCTCTCCAAACCGAATTTTCCCGCGCTCCGCTCGTTCGTGGGGTAGTATTTATTTTATCGTTACATCTTTATTTTTTGCTATATATTAGTTTATTTTATGTTGTCAGGTAGATATTGACCATGAGATGTGTGTATCATATGTTAAAATAATTTACATATAATATTACATGCGTAACAAATTGATTTACCAAACCTACACTAAACAGATAAATATCATGGCTGGAGACATAAAAACATATATAGTGAAGAACATAATGATTGTATTAATTACTTTGTAAGTGTGGATGAGATCCATCGACAATGAGGTAGATACAGGTAGATCCAAAGTAGGCAAAGGTCGGCAAATGAATCTGGCACGAGGTGAAATGCGGGAGGAACAGTGGGAGTGGGAGATGATGGCGGGGAAGGGAAGATTTTGTCATTTGTTTCACTTTCCTCGCTAGGGCTAACACTATTGTCATTCTCAGGTATATAACCATCGTCCTCGTCACTTATAGAAGTGTCTGAGAGTGCCTCATTGTCATCTGATACATCTAAATCACTATCCAGCTTAATTTCCGGGTCCGATTCACTCGCATAGGACGCCATGGCACTGGTAATAAATCCTGTAGCACTATCACGGACGGCTATCAGAGATACACTGTCTTCCTTACTCCCTCAGACCCTCCGTCATGCTCCTCTCAATCACGTGTCTGGTTGCTAGGCAACCAGACCCCCAATGCCATAATTCCATATTTTAGTATATTATATCACATGATATAGGGCATTATATGCACCAAAAATAAAGTATATAGTGTACAATGACCTATACAAAATATTTGAGTCATTGGCATACATCTATGCCACATGACAGGGGCATAACAGTGGTGTGTGACATCATTGGCATAGTTGCCATCTGCCAACACATGGGGATCATAATAGCACCCAAACCGCAAAATATAAAGCCTTAAGGATCCTATTATGGTCCTGTGTACTAGAGTACACGGGACCAGTTTCGGTTCTTCAGCCAAAAAAAATTTGCGAGTACGGTAGTACACGTTTTGGATGTGCAGTAAAGAAGGGGTTAAGGGTCACCCTCCCTTGACTTAGGCCTATTGTCATAGGCCTAGTCATATATATGGCCAGCAGGGGGCAAAAACACAACCGCAAACGTAACTATAACGTCGAACATAAGTGTCAACAAACCACCGACGATCGGAAGAGGCGGTCAACTCCCGATTTTCGGCCCAAACGCGCTTCTTAATTCTCGTCGAAAGCCACATTAAAAACGTTGGTAAGAGTTGTGTTATCGGGCGTACCACTAGGCCTACCGACATACAACATAAATCATCTATAAATACTTAACCTAACTAAAAAGCCAAACCTAACCTAGTATTCTCATTAGGCCTACTACATGAATACCGTACTAGGTTAGGTTAGGTTAGGTTGTTTGGTTAGGTTAATGTTTAGAGAGGTCGAGTTATGCTGTATGTCGGTAGTGGTACGCCCGATAACACAACTCTTATCAAAACGTTATTAGGCCTAGGCTAAATCGTTTCTATTACTAGTATCAGACCAGAAAAGGGTGTAGGTTGTTGATGGAGGCGTGGAAACATAAATTAAATCTCAAATAAATACGTGGTGGTACTTGTCAAATGCGTGTCCCTATAGTAAAATCGTACAAAGTCTGTGATACATCGCCACTTCATGTCTTCGTCTCCCACTGTGTTGACTACCTGGCTGGTCCCGCGGTCCCGGCGGCATGCACGGTCCGTTCATAAGATACCAACTCGCGTGCAGGATTATCACATCTCACTCTTGGTAGTGCCCCCGAATACAGTCCAACTCGGCCCATTATAGCCTAGGCCTATAGGCTACCAACTCGGCCCATTAAATACCAACTCGGACCACATGACCTAATACAGTACCAACTCGGCCCATTAAATACCAGTACCACAGGTTTGGTGATGCCATAGATTGCAATCACACTGCAGTCCCTCCTGCAAAGGACGCACATCCTTAAAGCATACTAAGATATTGATTACCCGTAGGCCTATGTTCGTAGTAACGATCGATGCAGTGTAAGATTTGATAATTCTACAGCTTCACAACCCTTGATTTGTCGCTATTTTGTTGCTCCTAATAGGTTAATATTATTCGTAGTAGACTTAGTATCGTTCGATGATGCTCGGAAATTTATATTTGACTTGAAATAGATACATTCAAGTATTAAAAACCTTCACTAAAGTGAGACTCGTCCGCCGTGGTTTGACGACTGTACCCTCAAAGCTCCCGTTGTCTGTTGACCCATTTTCTAGCGATGCACGATCTCGAAGGTGTTTTTCGCTCTCCCGCAGTACTTTTTTAGTGATTTTGTCTTCTACATCATTATTTAGAGCAGCGAGGGTCTGGGGGTGGCAGCCCCCAGGTTCGGTTAGGGTTGTTAGGTTAGGTTATTGCCAATATTGTCATCAGAGGAGGCGGGTGATTGGTTTGTTTACGTTATGCGGCGTCCACGAGTGTCTGCCTCGCCGACTCTCATTTTCAATGGAAACATTGATCTAACATGACAACCTAACTTACTTGGGGGCTGCTTTCCCCAGACTCCCACAATTCGAACATCAGTAGGGCTTCCTGAATATGGTGAGACTAAAAAAAGACTCCGTTTCGAAAGGAAAACAATGGAAATATAGGGGTTGTAGAACAGTAGATTTACCGGCTAATCATCTTCGAAACATTTAATTTTATATACAGTCGACCCTCGATTTAACGGACTAATAGGGGGGAAACGGTGTCAGTTACTAGAAAATCGCTCTCGAATATCGCCGATTTAGCCCTAATGTGCCTTGAAAATGAAGAATTTTAACTTTCCGGGTGTTTTTATGTCTTTCCTTGTAAACATATTGCACATTGTGCTGTACTGTCCCTGAAAACATAATAAAGGTCGTATTTGTCATTGATATGATAAATTTCACATGAAAAAAAAAAAAAAAAAAAGGATATCCCCGCCGCTGTAGGCCTACTCCCCGTCCCTCCCGGCCTCAACCCCGACCCCGTTACTGTGATAATGTTGATAAGCCTTGTGCTACATCCTATTGATAATCATCATCATCATCATCAAATCTGACGCCTCGCTTCCAGAGGAAGCGCCCCAAAAGGGATGGCCATGGCAGAAACTGCCTCCAGGCTCCCAGACATGCCCCGACTGACCCACTCCACAGTGCCACTTCCACTAAGTGGATTATAACCATGAACACTGAAGGAGCAGACCCAGAGCAGTCCCTCACCCGGATGGCAGTTCCACCACTGTTTTGCTATTTTATTTACCCCAGTGGGGCCCTGGCTGGAAGCATACAAAGCACAGGAATTTTCTGGAAATAGGAACCAGTGGTCCACTGCTCCAGAGGCTGATTGCACCACCAAAGTGGCGGGCGGTGGGGTCGCCGCATCCCTACGCCTATTGATAATGCAAAACTATTGAACACACTTAAAAGTGTATGTTATTTGGTCTCTATATTCCATCGCATTAGAAATGATTCAAAGATTACAAAAAGTCCAAATAAGACATAGTTATGTTAATGTATAAGGGAGTTAGGTAGATGCATTAGAGATAGATAGATAGAAAGAGAGTTGCGGAAGGGGAAGTGAGCGATATACACGAACTATTATGAGACGGACTAAATTGGTTCTGAAAAGACAAAGGAGAAATTTTTATTGACTATTTTTCATGTTATTATTTGTGTGCTAGAAAGATAATATTGTTTTCAATTCCATCGCATTAGAAATGATTTATAGATTACAAAAAGTCGAAATAAGACATAGTTATGTTAATGTATAAGGGAGTTAGGTAGATGCATTAGAGAGATAAATAGATAGAGAGAGAGTGGCTAGGGGCGAGCGAGCGATAAAATACTAACATATATGAGACGGACTTATGTTTCTGAAAGACAAAGGAGACATTTTTATTTACTCTCGTTTTCATTTTATTATTTGTGTGTTAGAAGGGTAATATTGTTTTCAATTCCATCGTATTAGAAATGATTCATAGATTAAAATAAGACATAGTTATGTTAATGTATAAGGGAGTTAGGTAGATGCATTAGAGAGATAGATAGATAGAAAGGGAGCTGTACAGGGGTTTGCCGAGAAAATGGTGCGCCGCGCCAGCCAATTACCGGACTTTTTTTCGAGCAACGGACTTTGTCCGTTGCTGGGTCCATTGTCCGGCTACGGACAGAGTCCGTTAAATCCGAAATCCGTTATATCGGGGTCCGTTCAATCGAGGGTCGACTGTATAATAAAAGTATTATTATTACATAGGCCTATATCGTATGTAGTTGACTCAAATCATTGTACAGTAAACTTCCGTTAATCCGAAGGGCAGCGGACCTGCCCTCGTTCAGATTAGTGGATTTTTCGGATTATCGGACTTTACCCCTATGAACCTGTGTATGACGAAAACATTGAGGCATTAGGCCACCCAAATGACACAATGGTGCACACACACATATCATATGTTCATGAAATCACTTCAAAAGTTTACCATTGTCATTGTAGCCTATTACCTACTTCAAAACATTCAGATTAATGGTCAAAGGAATCTGCTGATATAAACGTAAACACCATATGTCCGCATCGTCGTCTTCTTCTTCTTCTTCCGTCTACTAGCGAGTTTGTCTTGCTCTTGAAGATCAGATCAGATGTGGTTCGGGAAGTAATGCCTTAACAACGGCACTTCCCTGAGAGGTTCTTGTAATTTTCCTTTTGTGATTTTCCTTTTGTGACGTGCTCTGTTATATTATATTGTATTGAAAGCACCCTTGTCTTGTTGTCTTGAAAGCACCCTTGGGACGCTCCAATCACTGAACTATAAATAGTAGCGTATCGGAACGTCCAAAGGTGCGTTTTCAAGCTCAAGACTGAATGCGCTTGCAGAAAATGCGGTGCAAGCCAGTAGCGCATCGGAGCGTCCCAAGGATGCGTTCAAGAGCAAAACAAACTCTCTAGCGGACGATGTGGTGTTTACGTTTATATCAGTAGCTTCCTTTGACCATTAATCTGAATGTTTTGAAGTAGGTAATAGGCTACAATGACAATGGTAAACTTTTAAAGTGAATTCATGAACATATGATATGTGTGTGCTCCATTATGTGTCATTTGAGTGGACTAATGCCTCAAAAAGGGGACTTTGGGACTTCTTGAAATTTGGACCATTGGGTGAATTCGGATTTGGCCTCAAATTGAAAAATTCGGACTATTGGGAGATTCGAATCATCGGTCGTCGGATTAACCCTCCCGCCCCGGCTACGTATTACATAAATATTCCCCGAAATCCGGGTGTTTTGGCCGAAAAACGTCTAGGCTAGGCTACCGTATCATTGTTATGCTGACTGCTTCCCGCATTCCCGCGCATCCCCAAGCGTAGCTGTGTTATTTACCTGTAGAATGGCGTTAAGTAGAGCTCTCTAAATCAAGTGCTTGATTTGTGATGATGATTTCATTGGAGATAACTTTATGGCCAAAACAGCCACTTTACACTACTTTTCGATACTTAACAACAACATACAGGCACACACGAACAAGCGACGCTCTCCTTCTTGTGGCCGGAGATGCGGGGCGTCGGTCCAGCCGGCTGTTGTTTACATGCGTCGGACCGACGCCTCGCACACGAAGCTCACAGGCTTTCAAGCAATGGTACAATGTTGTACCACCCGGGTTCCTGGGGGCAAAACATAATGGTACACACGTGTACCACCCGGGGTTGAAAGGTTAAAGGACTTTTACTGTATAATTAATTTTCTTTAAATCCTTTTTTTAGCATTGGTGCGCCTACTTATAGGCTATTGACTCAAACCACGAAAGTAATGTTGCGCGCTGCGGATGGATCTGCACAATCGATCGATTGCGCTGCACCCGAGATGGATCGACCGTGAGCGCACAAATCGATAGATTGTTGCGCTGACGAACGATGCTTTTCCCAGCGCTCAGGATGGATTTAGTAATATTTATTGGTGGCTCCTTACGTCAATGACGTAAGTGCCCATGTTAATATGGCCTCGTTCCGGGCTCCTCTGAGCCCGGGTTAACCTGGATCACGGTGGTCGAGAACCAAGATCATCATAGGGGGTACCCCTTAATCATTCCTACGGTACGTCATTGGGTCGGAGCCACTGTAAAGTAGGAAATATAAAGAACAGAATTAGCACAGTTTGAACACCGCGCCTACGCGCGCTCCGGGCTTCCCCTGCTTCCCACACACCTGCCAGTCAGCTGTTCCTCCCAGGAACCTCCTCTCTCGCCCGCCGAGCCAGCCAAGGTAGACGTGCGTGTCCTTACCTCATGCTCAGGGTTACATAGCCCCTCTTGAGCGTGTCATTTTTGGTCCATAGTGAATATTAGTGCAGTTGAAATCATATACGCGTTTAGGAATGTGTTTGTTTGGACCAATTCACTTGTAATTCTGTAAGGAAGGACTTCGTAGTCTGGGCTGGTCGACGGGCGTGTTATTCAAAGCCACTTTCACTTGCTAGAGCCTCGAATTACTGTGTTTATTTCTGTATGTCATATACGAACCTCGGCTCTTTAGCGGCAGTGTCTTTTGTTCTGTGATAGTGTGTTTTAACATTGTAGCTCAATAGATACTGACTTAAGTGTTGAATTATATGCGAGTGTCATCAGCTTATATCTGTGAGTCCTGACAGACAACCCCCGGTTGTGCCGAAACCAGAGGTTATTTTTCAAGCCACTGTAAGATTGGTACTTAGGAACAAATTCCATAAGCCTAATTTGTTCTGTGCTGGTTGTGTTTTAACATGATAGCATGACAGATATTCCCTTAAGAGTTGAATTATAGGTAAGTACAGTGGAATCGCCAATCTCGATCAATCTCATCTCGATATTTCGCATCTCGATGGTACATTCCAAATCCAACTTTTCACGAATCTCGATGACAACACGCCGATCTCGATCACCGAATACCACCGAAAACAGTTGCGCTGGGCGATGCGCCACTGTTTCGAGCGTCCTGACACCTAGCGGCCACTTGGTGTACCAGTCACACGTCCGCCATACGCTTGAAAACTTGTATTGTGAAGTCGTCTACCTGGACCTTTTTTTTATCGCATTCATAATGGCTACCAAGGCCACCGAAAGGGACAATGGAGAGGGAGTGGAAGGTGGGAATTGCGTACCTAAACCAGTTGTAGAAAAAAAGACAGTGCAAAGTGCAAAACGAGAGTATAGAAAAGGAAAAAAATCTTAACAAATACACAACAGAAGACAAGGATAAAGTGATGCAACTTCTAGAAAAAGGCCACAAAGTGAGTGAAATACAAAGATTAACTGGTATACCTCAGAGTACTATATCTACTATGAGGGGAAAGCAGGCGGAAATAAAGAAGTCTGTGGCACTGGCCAAGAAATTGTTTGCAGGAAATGAACTTGGCCAACGCCGCATCACCTCCATTTACAATGAATCTAATCGTTTAGTGGCTGAAATGGAATACTACCTAGATAAATGGGTTCAGCGAAGATCAAGAGAAAATGCAAGTGTGAATGGACCCCAGGTACGAGAACAGGCTAGGATTTTCTACGAGTCTGTTTGCAAGAAAAAGAAAATAAAGAAACCCCCTCCATTTAATGCCTCTGTAGGCTGGCTGCAAAAATTCAAGAAGCGGTGTGGTATTAAATATGCACACTATCAAGGAGAGTTATCTTCTGCTGACAATGAGGCATCCGCTAATTATCCTGCAATAGCGAAGCAGATAATCGAAGAAGGAGGGTACAGCTTGCATCAAGTTTACAACGGCGACGAAACAGGCATCTATTGGAAACGTTCTCCCAAAGCTACCTTCATTTCCAAGGCGGAAAAGCAGGCACCTGGTGTAAAAATGGCCAGAGAACGCTTCAGCTTACTCTTCACCTGCAATGCATCAGGCAGCCACAAAATGAAACCTCTCGTGATACACAAATACAAGAAGCCTAGGCCCTACAGACACATGGACATGACAAAATTAGATGTTTATTGGGAGACAACAAAATCAGCCTACATGACCTCAGCACTCTCTATCCATTGGTTTGACAAATGTTTTGTTCCTGACGCTGAGAAGAAATGTGCAGATCTTAACCTGGACTTCAAGGTGATTTTATTCCTAGATAATGCACCTGGCCATGCTAAATTCCTGGTAGGCCGCAACCCCCATGTCCAGGTCGTATTTCTGCCACCTAACACCACCTCCAAATTACAGCCATTGGACCAAGAACTAATTGCCAACATCAAGCTACTCTACTACAAGTACCTCCATGACAAAATGCGGCATGAAACCGACACTAATGAGGAGCTGATGGAGATTGAAAATGCTGCCAGTGACAGTGAAAGTGAAAGCGAATCTCCCACCACCCCTACCCATGACACCGCTGCCACCCAGGACACCTCTGCCACCCAGGACACCGCCGACACCCAGGACACCGCCGACACCCAGGACACCGCCGACACCCAAAATGAAGCAGTGGAAATTGTCACGGTGAAGGCATTTTGGAAGAGGTTCAACATTCGCCAAGCAGTGGATTTCATTGTCAAAGCATGGAATAAAATAACAGATGCAACCATCAGTCATGCCTGGAAAAATCTGTTAGTACCGGTACCCAATGACAACCAACCCAACCCGCCAAATCCTGCACAGATTCAACGGCAGGCAGACTTGCTGGCTGACACCCTTGCCTCAATTAACACTGTCCCTGCACCTGGCTTTCGTGATGTGAGAGAGGCTGATGTGATGCAAGAGTTGGTGGGGGAAAAAGTGGATGCAAGTGAGGCAGTGGTAAATTTGATAAGAGAAGACGTGATGGAGGACGAACCAGAAATGCCAGCCACCCAGCCACAGCCTCGCTCCCTCAGTGTCCAGCAATTATCAGAGGCACTTGGGTTCATAACGAAGGCCAAGGATATTGTTGAGGGTAACCTGGAGAGTTCTTCAATCATTAATGAGGCATTTGATGAGCTCAACAAGCAACTAATGACGGTCTACACCACGAAGGTGAACGAACAAAAGCAGTCCACGATCACACAGTTTTTCAAGATGAAGCAACAAGTCGCCAATGTCATCGAAACTATCACCGAAGAAGAGGGACCTGTAGACCTTGATGACTTGGACACTGAACTGCCAGAGGATCAATTTGAAGGATTCAACAGAGCAGTCGACGGTGCCGGTACTAGTGGTGACAGGGTGAGGGAAGCAATTGCAAGAATTGATGACAGTGCCTGTGCGCCGGGTGCGGAGACGCAGTAACCTAACTGCGTTCGCCTCGGAACCAACAATCAACCACACAAACCTCTTTATCAATAAATATAAGGTAAAAATAAAACTCTTTCATTATTCATTTTATCTATTTTAACATATTATATATATTGCATGTGATTGTGGGGGGGCAAATGTGAAAATTGACAGATTTGATGTAGGTTAGTCGGCAAGTGGCTGGAACCGATTGTATTTTTCCCCATAAGAAGTTAACTTCGCATCTCGATATTTCGAATCTCGATCGGTATTTGTGGGAACCAATTATGATCGAGATTGGAGATCCCACTGTATAAGATTCATATATCTGTAATTCCTGACAGGTAGCCCCTGGTCGTCCTCTGGCCAGAGGTTATTTTTCAGGCCACCGTAATATTTGTACTTAGGAACAAATTTCCTAAGCCTAATTTCCAGAAAATTTTAGCCTATTTTCATTTAATGCTTCGCTCCACATTAAACTATGATACTTTCAGTATTTACTTCCAAGTTTTTCTTTAAAAAGTGAATACATATCACTTTAACATTAATCAAGCACTCATATATATTTTTTTCTTCAAGGGTATCAAGAGTACCCATAATAATATCATATTTGAATATATCCCACTATGATGTTAGAATCAACTACGACATGCTGATAATTTTCCAAATACCCAGGTACCCTAGGCCCTATCTCAAAAGGTCCAGTTCCAAGGCCCAGGCACCGGGACTGCCAGATATGGTGACAGTCCCAAGTGCGCAGTTAGGCGGGCGATACTAGAATACCATACAACCTCAAGTTCCCGAGTCCTTATCTCAATAAGGCCCGGTTACCAGACCTACCGAGTATGGTGAATGTCCCGGGTACCCAGATGGGCCGGAAATACAATAATAACATACCACCATACAACCTCAAGTTCCCGAGTTCCCGAGTCCTTATCTCAATAAGGCCCGGTTACCAGGACTACCGAGTATGGCGAAAGTCCCGGGTACCCAGATGGGCCGGAAATACAATAATAACATACCACCATACAACCTCAAGTATTTAGGTCATGTGATAATCGTTCCCTAGGCTAAAGTAAGCCTACCCAGGAACATTAATTAATTTTTAAGAGGAAACACTATGAATGCAATAAGGTTTCCAATATACTCAATAATCTCAGGGATTAGATCTAGAGTATAAATATTTTTTGGTAACATTACCTAAGGCCATGAATATGTAGGCCTACATATTAATAAATTTGGGTGATAATAAATGTTTCATTTTCCCTGGAATATATAAACTGCATGGATAGTTTATTCCTGGGTTACACCAACTGTTCTATGAAACTTAAAGGCGTTAACACCACAAGCTTCCTTTAAGAAATGCCGCCTGTAACCTTCTTTTACATTTTATATTTTTTTGATATTAAGCTGACCTGATTAGTACATGTTCATTGGATACAATAATACCATACAAACATAAAGCCAAACCCGAATACATACAGACTACGGCCATCTACCCAAGCATTATAATACCGAGTGGTATTATAACACAATGCAACCGGGTCGTAACATAATACCATAAAATCGGCCGGGCTCCAGTAAGCCAGTTTACCAAGTACTCCAACGACTGTCAAGACGACAGCACATATTACTTTACCGAGTACTCTGACGACTGTCAAGACGACAGCATATATCACAACAAAATTCTTTTGAAAGTCTCGGTTACTCTAGGCCTAGCCTAAAAAAAAAAAAATCCACCGGGTACCCTAAGCGGACCCAAACTTTAATTTAAAAAACAAACCAAATCCCAATATAAAAATTAACTAGAAATTATTACCGGGTACTCTAGGTTAGGTCAGACTTTAATAAAGAAGTCAGACTCCGTTAACTAATAGTTAACATAACTAACAGAATTAAGATAAGTGCGAGAGCTTAAATAAGTAAGTTTTTTAATCAGTTTAATTTAAAAAAAAAAAAAAAAATTGTGGGTCGATCCAGAATACCAATATTCCCGGGTGACACCATACCGCCACCACCATAAGGGTGCCAGGTGATTCAAGGCTGTGCCATACTGGGACAAGGACAATGCCAGGTCCCGGTAAGAGAAACAAATATTATTTTACCCAGTACCCTAAACTTTGTCATACGGTACTCTAAGAAAAACAAACCAGGGTTCCAAGAAAGGAATCCAATGGAAATTCTTGCCGGTTACTCTAGGCTGGGTCATACTTATTACAATTTTTTATTTGAAATAAACAATACAAGGCTAGTGCCCAATTTTTGCCCCCATTGTAGACATGACCATCTCACCTGTTGCTCCCTTCATTCGGCTAAATAACCCATATCTCTAAAGTGAGTTCACTGGGCAAAACTCTAGACATTTCCAAGTCACCTACGAAGTGTATTCTCACGAATTACATATTTTAACTAATTTCCAAGAAACGAGTACAAGTTTCCTTTCCCTTCCTAAAAAGGCCTAACAAATTTCCGGGTAATTATATCCAGTTATACCGAATACTAATTCACTAGGCTACTTCTTACATAAAAGACAACGGGAGTCGGATTAAAATAAACGGGACATGACTAGACCCTATTTTACCAAAACCTAAGTAGACCTAATAATTCCGGTATTAATTCCACCATACAACACTGACTCCTTGTTATAATCTCCAGGCTCAAGGAGCGACAACACTACCGGAGAAGAATCTTTTCAACAAGTAAAACATCCCCTCCCCCTCCAAGTGACAACCACTGGAGTATCCTAACACCTTATATGTTAAGGCGAGTTCATTTGACAAATTACTAGACGTTCCCGGTTCACCGGCTAAGTGTACCTTCACTATGCATATAAGCTTTGCTTATAACAATGACCCAAAAAACATGTATACCCTTGGGCATATTATCTATATGGAGTTCAGTAAAATCTAACAATTCAGGTACTTTAATTAAAAAAAAAAAAAAAAAAAAAATCTCCAAGTACCAGCAATACTAAAATATGTAAGCTTTTTAGAATTATCTCTTCTAGAACTCCTAGCTAGTCCCCATCTCCCGACAGGAAAATGTCCGGATCTAGCAAGAAAATGACATAGGTCGGTCGGCTCAGAGCCTTCCAGTAAAAAACGGAAGAATGATAATAATAATATCAATAACATTTACTCAATTAGCTTTTACAGAATGGGTACCACATAATATGTTACAAATATGACTGGTACCAACCGGGCTTAATCCCAACTAAGGATAGTCCATTAAAGCCGTTAGACATATTCCCAATTGGGGTCCTGGAAATTAACAAACCACAAACATACCACATAATATGTTACAAATATGACGGGTACCAACCGGGCTTAATCCCAACTAAGGATAGTCCATTAAAGCCGTTAGACATATTCCCATTGGGGTCCTGGAAATTAACAAACCACAAACATAAAAGCTACCCACCTTCGAAGTCCCAACTTCCCTGACTCGCAATCAGGATTTCAAATCTTGCACCCTACACACATATCCCCAGGCCGGGGACAATTATCTGACATGGCCGGTCACCCTGCTAATCCTGTTTTTCTTCGAATAAACAATAAAATATTACCTGCCTCCTCTACCGCCTTGGCTGAGCCAAGTGCTGAACATGTCATCCCCTCCCCCTCCTTCCCTAGTATGGCTAGGTGATACTATTGAACAACAGGTTGATTCAGGGCGGGTGCCCATCCCCGAAAGGGGTTGAAATAGGGGAGCTATCCCCCCGCCAAAGGCGGCTTTCTAGGGCCTTTCCTAACTGATGCTGAGAGGATTGGGTTCTAGTCAATTGGTGATGGGCTGGTCTATCAGAGTGAGAACTGAGCAATCTCTGCCATACCCATAGCTTACTCTGACTGTTCCTTTTACTTATATATTTTCTAGACCTCAAGTGACGGCGTCTCTAACGTGGATTGACCTCCCAATCTACCATGATTGGAAGCCAAAGCGTCACATTTTTCCTTTGTCCCTCAACTTTCTCTTCATAATTGCGGAGGGGCACAGGGCCCTGGGTGGGGCTTTGTTTTCCGGGCGTTTCCGCACCCTCCTCAGCTCCCCGCCATGGAGTGGCTTCGGTCACCCAGGCTTTATTGTGGTCGGCAGGGAGGGTTCTTTGGGGGCGCTAGGTTATGGCCTTGGCCTTGCCTGGGGCCTTGGGGCTGTTCGGCCAGGCAGCTTGGGGAACAACAACAACAACAACAGGTTGATTCAACCCCGTTGTTTTTCTCCACCCACATTGATTCCCCCTAAAAAACTGATTCAGATGAATACTGAAGCTGAAATACATAAACCCAGGAGGCTAGTTGGACTAATTTAAAGTAATTTTTTATTAAAATCCATGCAGGAATGTGGCAAGCAAACCCAACGGAAATTTTTTACGCCTTTAGATAAGACTATCCGAGATTTCAAAGTACAGTAAAAGTCCTTTAATCCGACGACCGATGATTCGAATCTCCCAATAGTCCGAATTTTTCAATTTGAGGCCAAATCCGAATTCACCCGATGGTCCGAATTTCAAGAAGTCCCAAAGTCCCCTTTTTGAGGCATTAGTCCACTCAAATGACACATAATGGAGCACACACATATCATATGTTCATGAATTCACTTTAAAAGTTTACCATTGTCATTGTAGCCTATTACCTACTTCAAAACATTCAGATTAATGGTCAAAGGAAGCTACTGATATAAACGTAAACACCACATCGTCTGTTAGAGAGTTTGTTTTGCTCTTGAACGCATCCTTGGGACGCTCCGATGCGCTACTGGCTTGCACCGCATTTTCTGCAAGCGCATTCAGTCTTGAGCTTGAAAACGCACCTTTGGACGTTCCGATACGCTACTATTTATAGTTCAGTGATCGGAGCGTCCCAAGGGTGCTTTCAAGACAACAAGACAAGGGTGCTTTCAATACAATACTGTATAATATAACAGAGCACATCACAAAAGGAAAATCATAAAAGGAAAATTACAAGAACCTCTCAGGGAAGTGCCGTTGTTAAGGCATTACTTCCCGAACCACATCTGATCTGATCTTCAAGAGCAAGACAAACTCGCTAGTAGACGGAAGAAGAAGACGACGACGATGCGGACATATGGTGTTTACGTTTATATCAGCAGATTCCTTTGACCATTAATCTGAATGTTTTGAAGTAGGTAATAGGCTACAATGACAATGATAAACTTTTGAAGTGATTTCATGAACATATGATATGTGTGTGTGCACCATTTTGTCATTTGGGTGGCCTAATGCCTCAATGTTTTCGTCATACACAGGTTCATAGGGGTAAAGTCCGATAATCCGAAAAATCCACTAATCCAAACGAGGGCCGGTCCGCTGCCCTTCGGATTAACGGAAGTTTACTGTAGTTCTCTTGCTCCTTCCAGATCACAACAGGACATACCAAACACAGTTCCACTGGCTCAGGTACCTGTCCATCCTAAACAACCTGCTCGTAAAATAACAGCTCCCGATACGGGAAACAACCACCAGAGTAACACCTACTAATGCTGACACAGGTCTTCCAAATTTGGTATCAATACCAAAGTAGTGGATTACTAAAATGGACGAGCTGAAGAATATACATGCAAGGAAGCACAAGACAATTTGCTGGGTGTATTAACCCTCCAGCCCCGGCTATGTATTATATATATATTCCTCGAAACCCGGGTGTTTTGGCCAAAAAACGTCTAGGCTAGGCTACCGTATATGTGTTAATCTGACTGCTTCCCGCATATCCCCAAGCGTAGCTGTGTTATTTACCTGTAGAATGGCATTAAGTAGAGCTCTCTAAGTCAACTGGTTGAGTTGTGATGATGATTTCATTGGAGATAACTTTATGGCCAAAACAGCCACTTTACACTACTTTTCGATACTTAACAACAACATACAGGCACACACGAACAAGCGACGCTCTCCTTCTTGTGGCCGGAGATGCGGGGCGTCGGTCCAGCCGGCTGTTGTTTACATGCGTCGGACCGACGCCTCGCACACGAAGCTCACAGGCTTTCAACCACTGGGCGTTCAAGAGCCCTTCCGGGTACCTGTTATATGCTTTTTTATGGGCGTTCAAGACCCCTTCCGTGGTGAGAGGGTTAAAAAACAAAAAAAAACAAAAACAACAACAACAACAAAACAAACACTTCCCAATTCGATTGGGTGCGAAGTACTTTTCTTACACACAGACACCCACGGTTCCTTTAGGAAACGCTGCAAACCATAGTCTGGCGTGAATAAGACGGATGGACATACAGTAAACTTCCGTTAATCCGAAGGGCAGCGGACCGGCCCTCGTTCGGATTAGTGGATTTTTCGGATTATCGGACTTTACCCCTATGAACCTGTGTATGATGAAAACATTGAGACATTAGGCCACCCAAATGACACAATGGTGCACACACACATATCATATGTTCATGAAATCACTTCAAAAGTTTACCATTGTAGCCTATTACCTACTTCAAAACATTCAGATTAATGGTCAAAGGAATTGCTGATATAAACGTCTTCTTCTTCTTCCGTCTACTAGCGAGTTTGTCTTGCTCTTGAAGATCAGATGTGGTTCGGGAAGTAATGCCTTAACAACGGCACTTCCCTGAGAGGTTCTTGTAATTTTCCTTTTGTGATTTTCCTTTTGTGACGTGCTCTGTTATATTATATTGTATTGAAAGCACCCTTGTCTTGTTGTCTTGAAAGCACCCTTGGGACGCTCCGATCACTGAACTATAAATAGTAGCGTATCGGAACGTCCAAAGGTGCGTTTTCAAGCTCAAGACTAATACGTCAAAGGTGCGTTTTCAAGCTCAAGACTGAATGCGCTTACAGAAAATGCGGTGCAAGCCAGTAGCGCATCGGAGCGTCCCAAGGATGCGTTCAAGAGCAAAACAAACTCTCTAGCAGACGATGTGGAAGAAGAAGAAGAAGAAGGTGTTTACGTTTATATCAGTAGCTCCCTTTGACCATTAATCTGAATGTTTTGAAGTAGGTAATAGGCTACAATGACAATGGTAAACTTTTAAAGTGAATTCATGAACATATGATATGTGTGTGCTCCATTATGTGTCATTTGAGTGGCCTAATGCCTCAAAAAGTGGACTTTGGGACTTCTTGAAATTCGGACCATCGGGTGAATTCGGATTTGGCCTCAAATTGAAAAATTCGGACTATTGGGAGATTCGAATCATCGGTCGTCGGATTAACGGACTTTTACTGTATTACCATTAACCCTCCAGCCCCGGGGGCTATAGCTCGCGACTGTACTGCGGTACCGGGTGTTTTGACGATCTTTGGGCTATGTTAACTACTCTGTAAGTCAATGAATATGGCATGTAATGTTGTGAATAAAAAAGAATAATGTTCCACAAACCTTCCTCTGTCGAATGGTGTTGAGTAGAGGTCTCTAGCCCCTCTGGTTGCATAATGGTGAGCGCGGGAAGACGAGTGCTTTTCGGCGGAAAATTCTTCCCGCGTTCGGATGCCCGGCCATGGCTACGACGCACCTAGCCGCTCGTCGCACCAAAGTATTTATCTCCCTTAGACGATTTTAGTGTTTGATATTGAGAATGTGATGTTTATTTGATATTTTTATAGTTATTTTGAGGCCAATTATATAAAATATGTTTATTAGGGTATCACTGTCACTGATATTGCTAATTTTCACTCGATACCGTACATTTTATTAGTAATTGAGGTAGGTTATTGTTGTATTAGGCACTTATTATTTGTTATCACAGGTGTTTATTATACTTTGGCCATCAAATATTAGGTCTTCTGTCACTTTCACTTTGACAAATATGCTTTAGAGAGTGTCACTGTCACTGATAATGCTCATTTTCACTCGATACCGTACATTTTATTAGTAATTGAGGTAGGTTATTGTTGTATTAGGCACTGATTATTCGTTATCACAGGTGTTTATTATACCTTGGCCATCAAATATTAGGTCTTGTGTCACTTTCACTTTGACAAATATGCTTTAGAGAGTGTCACTGTCACTGATAATGCTAATTTTCACTCGATACCGTACATTTTATTAGTAATTGAGGTAGGTTATTGTTGTATTAGGCACCGATTATTCGTTATCACAGGTGTTTATTATACTTTGGCCATCAAATATTAGGTCTTGTGTCACTTTTACTTTGACAAATATGCTTTAGAGAGTCACTGTCACTGATAATGCTCATTTTCACTCGATACCGTACATTTTATTAGTAATTGAGGTAGGTTATTGTTGTATTAGGCACTGATTATTCGTTATCACAGGTGTTTATTATACTTTGGCCATCAAATATTAGGTCTTGTGTCACTTTCACTTAGTTATATGATTTGTAAACGTTTTATATAAAATTTATTGTGTCTTTTTTCACTGATTTATATATTTCTATAGGTTCTAATCATATGAATGTCACTTGGTATATACATATGTGTCACTTTCACATATTATTATGGTGTAATTGTATTTGTATCAATTTTATCATAATACATGACTTTTGTATTACAATAAATTGGTTTTCTTCCACTTTTTGCCTATATATAATTATAGTGTACATATTGTCATTTTATTTGGCAATTTCAGTATGATTATTAGATCTCCAGCTTGGAGTGGTAATCAAAGAAGCACCGTCATTCGGGGTGACTTCGGACCTAATTGACCTAATTTTAAGCCTAACTCAATAGGTAAAGCCTTAATAATGCAATCTTTTGCATCTATATGTATAGCTTAGAAACGTAGAATAATCTTGTGTACAGTGGAAAAATTATAGGCCTTTGGCTTAATTATAACTAATATTTATAATGGTGTCCGAAGTCATCATCGATATGAGGTGACTTCGGACTGGGGTAAGGTGACTTCGGACATTAATGGTTTTCCCCTTTAAATCTGAGTGTGTGTATTGAACGACGGCTTCGGACAATGCAGAGGCGACTTCGGACACAAGACGGAGTTTTAAAAAATAATACAAACTGAAATGCTTACATTTGTAGCCCTTAGAGTAGCATATACATTAGATTCCAAGTTTCTGTGCATTTTAGCACCTTCATATAAATTGTTATGTATTCTCAATAACAAAGCAATTATATTATTATCACTAATGCATTCAGGTACACCGTATGTATAGGCACTTTTCTAATACCAAAAAAATACAATTAATTCATTCAAATTACACATAATGACTCTTGAAAACGTATTTCACACTTGTGACCAAACTTCTAAAAAATAATACTGATATCATTAAAGCTTAGCAATAATATCTTAATGACTGCATATTAAAGGAATACTAATGGCACACAGCCGACTAGATGCCATCTTGGCTAATTAATGGCCCGAAATACTAATTAACCCTTTCAGGGTATATACCTTAAAATAATCATAATATGAAATAAAAAGGACCTTACAAAAAATATAACTTTGTATCACATTATGCCTCTTTCCTTATTCATCCCCCCTCTCTCACTTGGCCCCGCCCTCTACCACCTCTCGCTCTCGATATCGATCTCTCCCACCCGTCTGGCCCCGCCCTACCCTGGCCCCAGGCTTCTCCTGGCCCCGCCCTCTCCCACCCTTCTCCCGGCCCACCCTCCCCTGGCCCCGCCCTCCCCTGGCCCCGCCCTCTCCCACCCTTCTCCCTGCCCCACCCTCCCCTTTGCCCTCTACCACCTCTCTCTCTCTCTCGCTTTCTCTCCCACCATTCTCTTGGCCCCACCCTCTCTCGCTTTCTCTCCCCCCCCTCTCTCTCTCACTTTCTCTCCCCCTGCTCGCTCGCTTTCTCTCTCCTCTCTATAGCTCTTCAACCCTCTCTATTTCTCTCTCTCTCTATTATTTTGGCCATTTATTTACATCAACACTGAACAGCATTCTGCACTTCTTGTCTAGTATTGGTTCTGGCAGGATTTGTACTATCTCACCCTTGTCTATATCACTGTAATCATCAATAACTGGGTTAATGAAGACGTTACTTGTGCCCTTCACATGCTTTAGGAAACGAACATGTATTTCTGGTAGAACCTTTACTATGACTGCAATATAATGTTGATGTTTCTTCTTACCATCAAACGGAACTTTAACAATAACCAGCAGGTTTACTATTTTTTCCCTTTTTATAGTCATGTAAGGTGCTCTTACTTAACTTCCACTTTTTAGCAGCCTCACGTACACTCATGTTCTTCTTTTGTATATCATATTTTGCTTTCTTTAATTTGTCTTGACATACATGACTGTTGTATTTCCTTTTCTCGTTGTGTGGCTTTGGTTTATATATCCGTGGCATTTTTACTCCTGTGAATGAAAAGCAATGTAATATGATACTCTTACCTAACCTTACACAGCAAACATCCACTAAATCATGTCAACATCTGACACCTTACTCAGTCTTAAGCATCCTTTAATTGGCGTTACTCAAACGGGAGCAAGATGACAGATGATAAGAACATAAGAAATGGGAGTCTGCAAAAAGCCGATCGGCCCATACAAGGCAGATCCCTGTGATGACATGATTCGACAGATGCTCGCTATGTATGGCTAGGTAAGAGTACCATACACTTAGGTACTAATTGTTGTTCATATTGGAAGGACCTTGTAACTAATATTAGATGTCCGATGTCACCTCATGTCCGAAATAACCCCAAACTATGTCCGAAAACACCCCAATAAATATGGAAAACAATAAAAGTAAATTGTTAGGGCTATAGGCTGTGTATTATGAACTTTGGGGAAAGAGTTACTGTGTGTATGGTCTCACAGATAATTGTAGAACATTCTGGTGTAGGTTAATTGTCTTCCTCACATCCCATTAATTATGCTCAGTAGAAGTTTGACACACTTACAAAAACATGTGTTTTCTTTGTTACATATTCACAAATATTTACCACAAATTAAATTAATTAATTTAAATTATTAGTTCATCCTACATATAGTTACAACATTCCTCTTGAATGCTACACATCTATTTTTCAAAACCAAACTCCTCTTCTCTCTATTTTTATTTGTTTTAATTTTTATCCAAAATGTCCGAAGTTGTCCACTTGTCCGAAGCCACCCCAGATGACGGCACTCTAAAGCACAGAGTGCCACCTTGCACTCCACACACTCCATGGTTGACTTTTTACCTGACCTCGGCCTCACCCTGCTGTTGTAGCAGACATGGCACCGCTTCTGCTGCGTTCTTCCTGATTCATTCTGAGGCAGGGAACCAAGCCTGTGCCTAATCAAGTATTGAGCACACTGCAAGCGGTCAATAACGGCGGGCCCAGGATGTGCCACTGCCCTCTGTGGCGTAGCATACTTCTCCAGGAGCTCCGTCAACACCTGCTTTTGTAACCTCCACAGGCTATTTAACTTCATGGGTGTGTTCACATTCCGAAGCTTGTATATATTGTAGGCATTCAGAACTGACATGTCCACCATATGCAGAAAGAACTTTTTGTACCATCTGCACGAGGTACGCAGGCAGTCAATGAAGCCTATCTGCATGTCGGACTTGTCCACCAGCCTCATGTTGATGTTGTAGTCCAGGACAGCATCGGGCTTGGTCACCCTGGCCTGGGTGCGGCGATCCACCTTGCCAGTCTCCACCATTTGCCCCTTGTGGATGGTGGTCAGGAGGTTGACCTTCCGCTGGTCGTGCCAGTGGATAGCCAGAATGGGCCCCGACTTCTTCTTGAACACATCACCTTTTTTGGTCTTTGGAGGGAAAGGTGGCATGCCCTTCCTTTTCCCTCGTACTGTGCCTACAGTCCCCGTCTTGCGCTCATGCAGGTACTGTGAGAGAGTGGGGGACGTGTAATAATTGTCCGTGTAGAGGACGTGATTCTTATGAAAGTAGCGGTCCATCATGGCTTGCACCACTGCTCCGCCAAAGCCAATGAGGGGGTCCACAAGCAAGTCCCCTTCCTTCCCGCTGTAGACCAGGAAGTCCAGGACATAGCCAGTTTGGCAGTCGCACAGCACAAAGAATTTTATGCCAAAGCGATGTCTTTTTGAGGGGATGTACTGCCGGAAGCTGAGTTTTCCCCGGAACAGCACAAGAGACTCGTCAATGACGACCTTGCGGAAGGGCTTGAAGTAGGAGGTGAAGCGTTCTCGTATCATCTCGTACAACATCCTAATCTTCCACAGCTTGTCACCGAGGTGGACGTCGGTGTTGGTGACAAGATGGAGCGCTGCGAGGATATCAAGGTACCGGTCGCGAGACATATATTTCCCGAAGGCAGGGGTGGATATCAGATCATTGGTGATCCAATAGTCAGGCAACCTATGCTTCTTGACATGAGGCATTAGCATGGTGAGTGCCAGGAACACCATGAACTCTTTATGAGTCACTGGGGTCCACTGCCTCATGTGGCCCTTGGTCACCTTGCCCAAAAAGTGGACCTGGAATTGGTGCTGCTTATTTGTCTCTTTGACAACATAGCCTACCACCTCCTCATCAAAGAAGGCCTCAGTTCGTGTGGTGGAGCATTGGGGCCTGCAGGAAAATTGGGGGTAATGCCTGAACCCTCCAGTACCTCATCAAAAGCTGGCACATCAGGGTTGTATCCATCCCCATCAACTACGTCTTGCCACTGAAAAACGTAGAATGGGTCTTGTCTACGCTGACGAGGAGCTCCAGCTGGTGGCCCAGCACGCCCACGGCCAACTCGGGAGGCGCGCGCCCTAGGGCGGCGAGGGCGTCAGCCAGGGCGGCGGCCAGCACGACGGGCAGCACGACGCCGGGCCAAGCGGATGGGTCGAGGGTCGTCGATGTCCATATAGTCATCGTCAGAGTGGTCATCTTGCCCTGACGGTGGACCTATGTAATCATGGCCAGAGTCTTCAGAGAGGTGCCCTTCATCATCAGTGGCCCCCACATAATCTGGCGGGGAACCAGTGATGCGTGGGCGGCGTGCGGGTGGGCGAGGTGGGGAAGGAGTGGCAGGTGAGGCTGTGTCCCCCCAAGGTCCTGGGCTCCTTGGCCTGCGACGAGTGACAGAAAGCAATGTTTCACTGTCACTAGGCCCAGGTATTGGTGATGCGAGCTCAAAGACTTCTTCAGGAAGACATGTTGAAGGCGGGAGAGGTGGGGAGGACCGTGGGGAAAGTTGCGGGGACGTATGGCTGGGGCCGGCAGGGGTGGACGCCGCGGGAGCCTCGAACAAAACTCTCTTACTTTTCTTAATTTTTTTGGTATATTTCCTGCCTTTCCCCTTTTCGGCAGCAGTATGTCTCCTGTCGGGGGACCTAGGAGGCAAATAGGCCGAAAGTCGGGGGTCCTCAACCCTTGGCAGTGGTGGGGGTGGTGGGGAAGAATGCGGGGCATCCGGGTCATCTTGGGTGGCGTGGGTAGATAAGGGAGACAATGGCGGACGAGAAGGGTCACCACGCTGACCCTCACTCACAGCCTCATCCTCACCAAGTATTTTTGCTTGTTCCCTAGCTGCCGCGGCCGCCTTCTCAAGTATTTTCTGCTTATACAAGTGTAGCTTGAAAGGCGATTTACCTGGGGAAGGGCTTGGCGTTGTGTCACTTATGCGAAATTTGGCGAGTGACCTTGAACTCTCCCACTCACTCACTCTCTCAAGTTCACTGTCTTTAGGTAAACCAGCTTCCTCAACAACTGGTACATCACCTTCATCACTCTCATCACTGTCATGTTCTCTCGCAAATCCCAGGAATTGCTCTTCTTTCTCACTCTCATGGCCATAATCACTCGACTTATAATTACTGGAGTCATCACTGACTATATCATCAACAATATACTTGGCATCAGCACGCTCATATAGTCTCAATGTCGTCTCAATACCTCCGGGAGATAACACATTTAGGCGATGGCGTCGGGGTAAGGCGCGACGAACTAGCAAGGGCGTCGTAGGAAGCACGGTATCGGACACAGCGGAATCACTATTTGGCGTACTGTCCATGATGGCGTCGGGGTAGATACTGTTGCTGTGGCGTAGTTTACGCCTGGTGGCGCCACCTACCCTCCCACGACACCAAAAATATACGCGCGGCATTCGAAAGCACTCACGCAAGCAATGGGCGTTCAAGAGCCCTTCCGGGTTGCGCGGGCCGAGTTTGTTATAGGCGTTCAAGAGCCCTTCCGGGGTGGAGGGGTTAATCCACTGAGCACCAGCTAAATATAAATAAATGTACATCCAGGGACCGGCCGATTTTGCCATTTTGTTTTTTTCTAAAATGGAAGAAAAATGTGAAAAAAGAAGAAAAACAATTACTCACCTTGGTCATTTAGGGGTCGTATTGGGGGGGGGGGGGTAGCCTCATACATCAGCTGGTGCCGGGCGGCCTTCAAACTTCCCGCCCGGTCAGCCATAGTTGAGCGCGGCAGCATGGCAGATGTATGATACGGCCAGTTTTCGAGTGAAGGTTATTTACACCACCCGAGCATCATGTGTGCCTTCATAGTTCATATAATTATGAGCAACATGTATCACATAATGTCATTGTAAGTGAAATTACAGTGTGAAAAGTGCTTAGATATAAGTCTTGTAAGTGCACACGAGTGGCAAGAGCGTGGCGCTTCCCCGTTGCCATGGAGACTGGCTGCCATCATGGTCTCGGACAATAACAAAACGAACGCACGTACACACACCCAGCTGACTGACACACGCCCCCAGCACTCACTTTTATTGCCTTTCTCTTATTCCCTTGCTTTATTCAGTTTTCATATTACTTCCCATCTTTATTCAGTTTTCATGTTACTTCCCATCTTTATTCAGTTTTCATGTTACTTCCCATCTTTATTCAGTTTATTACTTTATCATATGTTTTATAGTTATAAAATATTTGTTTCACACATTGTTTTACGCACTTTCGACTTAGAAATATGCTATATTTACACTTATTGGTGTCCGTCACTGTTTTACGTATATTTGGGTGTCAATATCACTTACATATTGTGTTCGGCACTTTGTATAGCCTATATTTATTATTTACACTTGGTTTTTATACACACACTTCACATTTCATAGCGTCTTTTATCGCAGTCTTTGAGTACAGTTAGATATGCTCAAGGTGTGATACTCCCTGAAGCAGTCCGGGAAACACAGTCCAACATCACATTCTGGGCACATATACCTGGTATCTGATCCTACAGGCTCCCTCTGTGTCGTGTTGCGGCACAAATGACACCGTCTTCGGGGTTTCTCATTGTTATCTGTGGGCGGCACATATTCAGGGAAGTGGCGTTGTGTCAGCCTGGCAATCCCTTCTGCTGCTGGGCGTCGATAGGCTGGAAGTGGGGGGCAGTCATGTATTCCCTCAACGTCTGCCTGGACAACTCGATGCAGAACTTGTCCATCGTTTCCTGCTTGCCGGTGATTGTTGAGTAGAGGATATGGCTGTTATAGAGGGTGAGATCGAGGAGGTGGAAGAATAACTTCTTATACCACCTCATCGTCTTCCTTGCACACTCACATGACGAGATGACAGCATCTGATTTGTCCACCAGCCGCATGTTGATGTTATAATCGCAGATGGCCAAAGGTTTCTTGATAACTTCGCCAGTTGCTCTGTCACGACGTCTGCTGTCTTGGAAGATGGGACGGTGGACTGTTGTGAGGAGGTTCACATACCGGTTATCCATCCAGGACAACATGAGGACATTGTTAGCCTGCTTGTGGATGATGGAGCCCTTTTCCCGCCTGGGTGGTAGTTCGGGCATGAAGATCCGATTCCTCCTGACGGTGCCACAGACTCCTGTAGTGCGGCTATGCAGGAACTTGGCAAGGGAGGGGCTGGTGTACCAGTTGTCCAGGTACAGTATGTGGCCCCTGTCCAGGTAGCCCTGCAGCATGGTGATGACGACGGCCCCAGAAATTCCATATGTCCTCGTTTCCACCAATTCTGTTTTCTTGCCCATATACAGAATTAGGTCCTGGATGTAACCAGTTCGACAGTCGCACATCACGAAGGTCTTCAGGCCATATCGATAAAGCCTCATACATCAGCTGGTGCCGGGCGGCCTTCAAACTTCCCGCCCGGTCAGCCATAGTTGAGCGCGGCAGCATGGCAGATGTATGATACGGCCAGTTTTCGAGTGACGGTTATTTACACCACCCGAGCATCATGTGTGCCTTCATAGTTCATATAATTATTAGCAACATGTATCACATAATGTCATTGTAAGTGAAGTTACTGTGTGAAAAGTGCTTAGATATAAGTCTTGTAAGTGCACACGAGTGGCAAGAGCGTGGCGCTTCCCCGTTGCCATGGAGACTGGCTGCCATCATGGTCTCGGACAATAACAAAACGAACGCACGTACACACACCCAGCTGACTGACACACGCCCCCAGCACTTTCACTTTTATTGCCTTTCTCTTATTCCCCCGCTTAATCAGTTTTCATGTTACTTCCCATCTTTATTCAGTTTTCATGTTACTTCCCATCTTTATTCAGTTTTCATGTTACTTCCCATCTTTATTCAGTTTTCATGTTACTTCCCATCTTTATTCAGTTTATTACTTTATCATATGTTTTATAGTTATAAAATATTTGTTTCACACATTGTTTTACGCACTTTCGACTTAGAAATATGCTATATTTACACTTATTGGTGTCCGTCACTGTTTTACGTATATTTGAGTGTCAATATCACTTACATATTGTGTTCGGCACTTTGTATAGCCTATATTTATTATTTACACTTGGTTTTTATACACACACTTCACATTTCATAGCGTCTTTTATCGCAGTCTTTGAGTACAGTTAGATATGCTCAAGGGTGTGATACTCCCTGAAGCAGTCCGGGAAACACAGTCCAACATCACATTCTGGGCACATATACCTGGTATCTGATCCTACAGGCTCCCTCTGTGTCGTGTTGCGGCACAAATGACACCGTCTTCGGGGTTTCTCATTGTTATCTGTGGGCGGCACACATTCAGGGAAGTGGCGTTGTGTCAGCCTGGCAATCCCTTCTGCTGCTGGGCGTCGATGGGCTGGAAGTGGGGGGCAGTCATGTATTCCCTCAACGTCTGCCTGGACAACTCGATGCAGAACTTGTCCATTGTTTCCTGCTTGCCGGTGATTGTTGAGTAGAGGATATGGCTGTTATAGAGGGTGAGATCGAGGAGGTGGAAGAAAAACTTCTTATACCACCTCATCGTCTTCCTTGCACACTCACATGACGAGATGACAGCATCTGATTTGTCCACCAGCCGCATGTTGATGTTATAATCGCAGATGGCCAAAGGTTTCTTGATAACTTCGCCAGTTGCTCTGTCACGACGTCTGCTGTCTTGGAAGATGGGACGGTGGACTGTTGTGAGGAGGTTCACATACCGGTTATCCATCCAGGACAACATGAGGACATTGTTAGCCTGCTTGGGGATGATGGAGCCCTTTTCCCGCCTGGGTGGTAGTTCGGGCATGAAGATCCGATTCCTCCTGACGGTGCCACAGACTCCTGTAGTGCGGCTATGCAGGAACTTGGCAAGGGAGGGGCTGGTGTACCAGTTGTCCAGGTACAGTATGTGGCCCCTGTCCAGGTAGCCCTGCAGCATGGTGATGACGACGGCCCCAGAAATTCCATATGTCCTCGTTTCCACCAATTCTGTTTTCTTGCCCATATACAGAATTAGGTCCTGGATGTAACCAGTTCGACAGTCGCACATCACGAAGGTCTTCAGGCCATATCGATGTCGTTTGCTGGGCATGTACTGCCGGATGCCAATATTCCCCCTCCACAGCAGCAAACTCTCATCAATAATGAGCTTCTGATGGGGTTTGAAGGCGGCAGCAAGCTTCAGCTTCAGGTACTAAAAAATGGGTCTTATTCTCTCCATGGGGTCCTTCATTGCTCTGGGTTGACTTTGATTTTTGGTGTGGGCTGCCAGGCTGTCGATGAAATGGAGGTTCCCCATTATGGCCGTGAACCTAATTCTGCTCATTATTTAGCCAAAAATAGGGGTTCGGACGAGGGGATCCCAGGACCAGTACTTTTTTATGGAGGATTTCCTTGTGACCCTCATCAGCATTACAATGGCCAAGAATGTGTAAAACTCTGGGACATCTAGGGAGGACCATGACAGCCTTGCAGAGTATTTTGACTACTCCTTCCCAGCCATGAAATAATAATTGTACCAGTTGGTCTGGTCAACAATTAGAGCCACGAGATTTGTAGTGAAGAACTGCCTGAAGATCTCCAGTCTCGTGGTCTGCCGCCCCTGGTTTGGGAGCGTAGGGCCGGCAATCCCAGGGTCCAGAAAGTTGTAGTCGGTGGGCACAAAGTTGTCTCCATCGACCCAATCCCACACGTCGGGTTGAGCGGCACCTTCGTCACCAGAGTCGTCAGGATGGGAGTCACCATCAGGGCGGCGGGGGGGCCCTGCCCTGCCTCTTGCCACTCTTGCCCCTGCCCTCAACATCGGCCTTGGTTGAGCCGGCCCAGCCCAGCCCTTACTCTCGCACCGCCAGGGGTATTAGAGTCACCTTAGACATCTCTCCATCATCCTCACCTCTTCTCTTCTCAGCCCCACGATGAGAAAGTGGAATGTTGATGAAGGCCATTGGGTCTGGGTCATCTTCCTCATCCTCTTCCCCACTTGCTGGGGACTCCACTATGTCACGAGGGGGAGCAGGGGAACGATAGCTACTCGCTTCCCTTTGTTGTAACCTGGCGTACCGTTCAGCGATGGGGAGATAGGGTTCCTCCTCATGCATTTCATCATACTCGGCCACAGTGGGACTATATTCGTCCTCTGAATCATCATTTGATGATCCAGTGTCACTATCAGGCACATCACTCTCCTCAAGTATGGCCATGGCATCGGCCAGGGATATTCCCCTGCATGGGTAACGGCGTGGTAAATCCGACATGGTGTCGCACTCGCGAGATGTATGGGTAAACTGACTTTCCTTTGTCACGCACGTCCCTTGTCCCAACAAACCGTGATTTGTGGGTTGCCATACATTGCCTACATCCTAAGGAATATTCCATACAAATATCAAGCCAATAGCTACCATAGGACAAGAGTAAATGAGGTCAAAAGTCGTTGGGAGATAAGTGGGTACAGTGTCTTTCATCACCTCCCCCGCATGACCACCCGCCCGGCAGGACTTGGGGGATAGCTGAGCATGGCCAAGTAATGTGTACATCCTAAGGTGTGTCTCACACAAATTTCAAGCCTATAGCTACCATAGGACAAGAGTAAATGAGGTCGAAAGTTGTTTGGATATAAGTGGGTACAGTGTTCTTCATCACCTCCCCCTCATGACCACCCGCCCGGCAGCACTAGGGTGACAACTGAGTATGGCATTGTAATGCGTACATCCTAAGGAGTGTCTCACACAAATCTCAAGCCTCTAGCTCCCATACGACAGGAGTAGATAAGGTCCAAAGTCGCGGTGAAATAAGTGGGTAAAGTGGCGCCACTAATCTCACCACCACCACCCGCGCGGCCTGGCTGGCCGGTTCACGCGTACCGTCCCTGTTCGCCAACACTCTACAGTACCTCCCCTCCAATTCTCAAGCCATTTCCTACCATACGAGCCGAATAATAGATTTTTTAGTGGCCGACGCAATGTTCGCGTCGCTGGGGTCTAGCGTTACATACATTGCCGACGCAAACAGTGCGTCGCTGGGGCTCAGTGGGTTAAATCTCTCTAATCTCTATAAATCCGTAGGTTGCTCCACAAAAATTTCAAGGAACAAAAACCCTACGAGGGGGGCATGCACTCTAAGAGATGACCCAGGGACCAAGTGGTTGACTGAGTCAAAGTGATTGACCCTGTCGTGGGGAGATGCCCCCCCCCCCAAAAAAAAACTTCCATTGCAGGATCTCCAATTTACCACTAGGCATACATAAAAAACTCCCACTCTATTCCCCAGAAGTTCTAGAAATATCTCAGATCCCCAAATAATAAGTTGTAACCAACTAATTGACCCCATGATAAATACACCTGCCCTGCACGGATTGACAAAGACGTTAGACTGCGTCGAAGAACCCATAGGTTACTGTCAAAATTTTATCACACAACAACATCCCGCACAAGCCATGAGGCAAGTAGCAGTGTCTATCCCTCAACAACACTCCAAATCCACACTTCATCAGAGGAACTCCACGGGGTAATTCTCGGACGACCACCGGGAATGTCAAGATTGGCTCTTGTTTGCGCTTGTAGTGATGTAGGTGAAATCACCAAGGTCGATCTGGGGATCCACCGTTATTACAAATTTTGAAGCAACTAGAACTAGACAGTATCTACTCATCCAATTGTCCAAGAATACCCAAAGATATGGCCACTCTAGCACTCTCTTCACCTCGATTCACATGTAGTTTGATTTCCCAAACAACCTGAACGAAGTTCAGGCTCGGGTACTAAGCCCTCAGATAGATAGGTTGGAGCAGTTTAATAAACAAACTAACCCCTCCTCAGAGTTCAGGCCTACAATGGACAACTTCCTCTAGAATCTAAATATTAATGAACCAAATGTTGACAGACAATGTTGTGTCTTAGGTGCCAGAAGGCATTCCAGCTTTCTATCACACATATTTCTCTCCCCAAAAGAGACAGTCTACAACTAAAACCCTACGATTGACATGCTTACTCCTCAACAAATCAATTCACAATAGAAAGTTCAGGATATTAATTAGTTACCAAGTAGAACTAATTCTACAATCAAAGGTCTGGATAATTGCTCCAGATATAGAAGAGTCCTCAGGCACATCCCAATACAAGAGGTACCAAAAAAGGTCCTAGCTATCCCATTCAGAATCAGAGCGAGAATGTTCACCAGAATTCCTTCCAGCGCGGACATAGCTCCCAGTTTTCACCAAGGTAGTGAAACAAACTCTTCCCCCTCTACTCAAAAGTCAGCGTAAAAAAAAATAAATAAATAAATACTGTTTAGCCTTCAAGATTGTAGATTACTGGGAGGTTTGACGTACCTCCCAACCTACCAAATAGGAAAACCTACTATTTGGTAGTAGTCTTGGAAAATCCAACGTCAAGGCTATTAACCTAATTGCAATGACGACTTGTCTATTTTGACTGCTATGTCGTCATTCCAACCGCGGTTAAAAAGAAAACGTCTAGAGTCTACTCCTTATCTTGCTCTAGGAGACGTTGTACATTAACCAAAACTACCACCGAAGGTGAAAAAAGCATAGAAGAGAAGAAAAAGGGGTTTACCTTAGTTACCGCTTAAGGCCCATCCTGTGTTCCGTCATGTGCAGATCCCTGTCGAACGTGCGCATGAGCGACCCTCTCTTGTCATCACATCTCACGTCAGCAGAAGAACGCGGATGGGCAGGGGTCCGGCGTGAGGGAGGGTATTATGTACGTTGGATTTTCCAAGACTACTACCAAATAGTAGGTTTTCCTATTTGGTAGGTTGGGAGGTACGTCAAACCTCCCAATTTGTTAGTAGTCTTGGCAAATCCAACGTCAAGGCTGCATAACAAATAGGAGGAGGACATCCAAGCCCAACCTACCAAAAAAACCAATGCATAAAACAAAATTACGAATGACAAAGACACAATTTAAACAAGAGAGTTTAATAAAAGAGTGAAAAACTGAGGAGTAGCTAAAAAGAACAGTTTTAACACATGCCCGTCATTCATAGTAATGCAAAAAACATAGACTTGTCTGAAACCAAAAAGGTACTGTACCCAAAATCCCTTTTCTTCAAAAACCAACAAAAACACTGAACACAAGAACAAAACACAATTTTCAATGTGGCAAAAACACTTATGTACTGGAACAATACATAATCCCAAACTTGCAATCCAGTGTTGCAAACCCATACACCCCCCCCCCCCCCCCTTTGTAAAAAAAAACAAAGGAAAAGAACGAGGGACAAGGGGGGAAGACCAGGGATCTTCGCCAGAGCACCAGGAAAACACGACCCCCGAGAGCAATCACCGGCCGAGGGGGTCGAACACTGGACACGGAGAGGTAGGAGGAGATGAAGGAATTGATAGAAGACCACAAAACCGCGGAGGCGAAGGCAGGGAAGGATCGACGTGGCAGGAACCGGAAGGAGGCAGCAAAGGATCTGACATCGCGCGCAGAACCCCTACAAACAGGGTGACGGGCACGAATGGTCTGACAAACGTGGCGGCCCAGCTGCACCTGCTAGAGCCTCCCACCTGTCCGAGGAGACACCCACACAGCAGTACCCGAAGGCGGCGCCACAGACGCAACAGAGGAGTGCAAGGCTGACACCGGGCACAACACATGGCGAGGATGCCCACGCCGTAAAGCCTGGACGGCGAAAGGCTGGAAAACGGGGGCCTCCCTCCCATGCGTGGTAACAAAAGGTGGGGAGGAGGCGAACAAGACACCATGCAAGGACGGGGAGAATCGTACGCAGTCCCGGGGCCGTGACAATGCCGCTAGTGCAGACACCCGATCCCCAGTGGCCAGAGCGACAAGGAAGAGTGGACGCCCGAGCAACGGAACCGGCGTAGCGGCCCTCGTATACGTGGGGGAAGCCAGAAGGACCAGAGCCCGCCCCAGATCCCACAGCGGAGAGACCTGGCGCGGAGGCGGTCGATCCCGGAAGGCAGCCGTCAGGAAGGAATCCAGCACCTGTGGCGGAACGACCAGCCCAGCGACGGACCCAAAGAACCCCCCGGACGGCAGACAAGTGGGTACGTATAGCGTCGACTGGAAAGCGACGTGTACGGAAGAGGTGAAACAAGGAGCGTAGGACGAGGGAAGGAGAGCCAACTGGCAGGCGAGTGGCCTGTAGCCACCTAGTAAAAAACCTCCAGCGGGACCCGTAAGGCCCCCAAGGAGAAGACGGCCAGGAACGCTGCAGGAAGTCAGTCAGGGCCCGGCCGGGGACTGGGAGCCACCGTGCCTCATGAACAAGCACGATGCGAAGGCCAAAGAGGTCCGCAGGACCCCAACCTAGCCCAAGTGGAAGCCGGAGACAGGTAGAGGGACCGGACCCGGGCACCACCGCGGCAACCGGGCGGACCAAGTCCGTGCCGGCCACAGAGGCGCGAGGAGCCAGACGCAGCCGTGGTACAGCCGCAGCTTCGCGAAGACTGGGCACATCAACAGCGCGTCTGGTGGCGGAAAGATGGATATCGACCGCCACCTGTACCAGGCGACCATGAAAGCGTCCGGACCCCCCCCGGAGCGCGAGGCCGGAGGGAGAGGTCCAGAGGCAACTGGCGCGGCACCCCCGATGCGAACAAGGCGACCTCCGGAACACCTCAGGAAGCCGCGAGGTCGGCGAACACAGTCCGTTTCATCGCCCATTCTACAAGAACGCCCTGCCCTCTCGACAGGGCGGCCGCCCAAAGGGTGGCAGGCCCGGGCAGGGAGGAGGCATGCAAGGAGAAGGGGTGTCGGTCCGCGAGGAAGAACAACTCCACCGAGACCCCTAATAGAGTCAACGACCTGGAGGACCCCCGCATAAGGAAACAGGGGACAGCTTGTCTGAGTGTCCAACCCGAAGGCCACCGACTCACCCCGAAGGGCCAGCGCGTGGTCCCGCAGGAAGAACAAAGGAACCAACAATCCGAGGGCATAGACAGGTAAGAGGAGGGAGACCCACCCATCTGCCGGGAAGTGGACGTCCCAGGTTCGATTGGGAACCTCACCCAACCCCGCTCGACATATCTGTGGTTACCCAGACCGTCGGCGGGGGGGGGCGGTCCAGGGCACAGCCGCAGAGAGCGAGCCCCGAGCAACCCAGCGACCGAAGCGTCGGCGAACGGTACGCGGGAGCGGCAGGAGCCGATCCATAGGGGCAACGGAAACACCGCGGTGCCCATGAGGAGGAGGCGGCGTAGCCAGAGGCTCCCTAAGGGAAGGGGCAGAGCGGCCCAATGCAGCGAACCCACGAACGAGTCCCAGAGCCACCCCGGGAGGGAGACCGAGTGCAACACGGCGAGGACCGTCCACCGAAGGTGCACCGCGGCCGGCAGACCCCGGGTCACCGTAGCGCCGGACAAAACCCATGCGAGACCGACCCATGGCACGACACGTGACGGGGTCAAGCGTGACTTGGAAACATCGAAGGGGAACCCTAACCGTGCGATGTCGCGAACGACTGTGAGGGCGTCGCCAATGCACAGGCCTAGGGCGTCGGAAACGACCAACCAAACGGCCAAGGAAAACAGGAGCTGGAGCCCGCTCCTGAGGAGAGGACCCAGAGCCTGCCCCACCAGTGCGGAGAAGATCTGCGGCGCGATGTGGAGACCGAAGGGAAGGCCGTCGAACAGGAACACACGATCGGAAGTCCGAACGGCCAAGAATCGCTGGAAGCGAGGATGAAGAGGAACGAGCCAAGACACATCCTGGAGGGCCAGCGACACTACCCACGACAGAGGGCACAGGGCCAGGCGTACCAGGGGTACCGGCAGCATCCGAAACCGTGTGTGCACGATGTGCCCGTTGAGGGCCAACAGATTCACCACCGGTCGCATCGCGTCGCAGGTCGGCGACGGAACCAGAAAGACACGGGAGAGGAAAACCGGGTGACCGGCGGTCAACTTCCTCGACGCTACCCAGCTCGGGCATGGAAGTGAACACGTGGGCCACCTCTGAAGAGATGGGCCGTTGTCGGTGACAAGAGCGGAGTGGGGGTCTGGACGTCCACCTCCAGGTGAGACCCCTCCGCGCAACCCGCCGCCCTCAACGTCCCTCGCGGCTACCGAGGGGCGCAAGGGCGAAAACAACCCGAGGGAGCACCCGAGAGGAGGGGAGCGACCCGGTACGCCCAGGCGAGAAGGAGAACAAGGAGGCCGACCCAGAGAACTACACATTGTGTTGACGTGGAGGTACCCCCGGTACGGGCCGTGCGGGCATGAGCGCCACGTTGACCTCCTCCACCCCTGCCCCCCCCCCAACCTCGTCGAAAAGGGCGGGCCACCCCAACCCCAGGCCGGCGCGGGGCTGACCCCTTCGAAGGGCGGCCGGAAGCGGAAGGCCGGCCAGCCCCGACACAGAGGGGATGAAAGGGGCAAGAACAGAAGTGCGAGGCGGAACCGACGCACAGGCCAGCAACGTCCCAGTCCTGCGCCCGTGCAAGGCGGCAGCACTTGCAGCAGCACCCCGAAGAGGACCGGCAGAAGGACGGGACTGAGAAGACCCCGCGCGCGGCACAGCGCGACGGTGCGTGACGTAAGCAGGGGCCGTAACGACACAGCGCGGCGTCGCGTGTTGGAAGCAGGGGCCGCCGACAGAGAAGCGTAGCATTCCCAAGCATCCTGCTTAAAAAAACCCGACGTATATAGCGCAGAGTACAACAAACCCTGACGAATAACCAAGGGGGCCGGCCGGCAGAACGAAGACCGTACCGTCGTGCGGTGCCGAGTTGCCGCGCACAAAACCGCCTTCAGCTCGGGAACCAAAGACACCGCGAGCCGAAGGTGGACCCGCTGAACGCGGTCCAAACCCTCGCGAAGATCGCCTGGCGCAGACGCCTCGAAAAGCCGCAGGTGGTGAACAGACGTCTGGAGGGAACCTAAAGACAAGACAATAAGTCCGTCACCCTCCGTCGCAAGGGAAAAACCTCGGCGACAGAGGGCTGATCCGGGTGAGAGAAGAACGGGCGCGCTCATCCAGGACCAGAACGCGCCGTCCAACCCGCCTACAGACACAAGAGGAGGCAAAAGCAGGGACGACTCCGGGGGAGGGACGGAAGGAGAGCCGTCGACGGATCGGTGTGTGAAGTCGAAGGCCTCAGCAAACCAGGCCTCCAATGGGAGAGGGTGACCGAGCATGATGGCTAAGCCAGGCGTACCGGCGTCGCACAAACCTGACCCATAGGAGGACAGACCCGTCAACACAGCCAGGGACTGAACAGCCGGAAGGATGTCAGGGCGGCTGAAGTCTGACCAGAGCGTAGGCCTGCAGAAGGGAGGGGGACCGTAGCAGGGGTAGGTAGGGTGAGGTGCTGAGGGTGAGGCACCGCCAAGAAGGGCGAGAAGAGGGAGTCTTCCATCGACTCCAAGCGCCCGTCGAAGCGTGACACAACCCAGCCCTGCATAGCCGACAATTGATCCGAGAGAGGCTACCCCCCCCCCCCTCCCCCAGATTGGTCGGCCCGCAGGGGCGAGCGTGAGCGGGAGCGAGACCCACGACACGAACCAGCAGCGTCGCGGCCCAAGGAAGGCGAGCGACGACGGTTGTGTCGCCGTTGAGGGACTCGTCCCCGATCACGAATGGCCGAGGGGGAAACAGCACCATTCCCTTCTTCCAGCGACACATCAGCTCCTGAGAAAGGGGACCCCGAAACCTCGCGAAACCCCACCGAGGCAAGAGGAGGGGTACCCCCCTGGCGAGACGGTAAGTGAAGGTCAGGAAGAGAAGAATGAGGAGGAGCAGGACGACGGGAGTGGGAAGGCTGGCCGGGTGAAAGGAGGCCAGGAGCCGCGGGGGGAAACAGAGCAAGGATCCCCGGGGCTGAGATAACAGGGCGGCCCGACACCGAGGCGGAGGAGGGAGGGACCACCACCGTGGGACGAGACCGTGAAGGAAGAATAGGCACTGAAGCAGGTGAAGTAGGAGAAGCAACGACATCCAGGCGGACCCTCCTGGACAGTGTAGGAGGAGGGAGCAGAGGGCCAGCTACAGCATGAACAACCGCGCGCGGAGAGGACAACGTAAGAGGAAGTCGTCTGGGCTGGGGAAGCGGGTGGAAGGGAGTAGAGCCCCTATCCGTAGAGGCCAAGGGAGGGCGCACAGGGGCAGAGCCGCTAACCCCGGCCTCAGGGCGAGAACCATGACGAGGGCGATGGGCGTCGTCAAGGCGATCAGGAGGACGACGAGGCGAGCGAGAGCGTGGACGGAGCCGGGGAACCCCCCGACGATGGGACGACCGGCTGCGGGACCCAGGGGAGAGGGCCCGAGCAGGGAGAGGGCCAGGTAAATGGCCGTCAGTCGGGTCAGGGATACCCAGGGCGACGCGGATCCGGTCGGCAACAAAGGCCGGGGAACGGTGGCCCACAGTCCTAATGTGGCGGGAGACCATCGTCCACACCGACGGAAGGGAAGCAGGAGGCCACAGCCGCCGCCGAGGAACCAGGGCCATGGAGCAGCACAACCACCAGGGCCAGACACGTGCCACACAGAGCAGGGAGGTAGGCCGTAGAGGACACACAGAGCGAGTGGCGCAAGCAGGACTTGTGGCTCTCCAAGCACGGGGAGCGACAACCAAGGCGAAAGCAAGGCAGCCTACCTGCACTAGAAGAACACACACCATAATCAGCACGTCGAAGGAGTAAGTGGAGAGAATGTCCAAGAAGAACCAGGGAAGGAGCATGGGGAAACAGGAACACACATGCAAACAGGTATCCGTACTCACCCTAAACTGGGAGCACAGAGGTAGGTGAGGAGGGCGGCCGAGGCGGAAGAGCACTAGCAGAACCTGCAAAGATGGAGAAAGTGTTAACCACCACTCAACATCTTACATGCAGGGCCTATAACACCAGTAAAGTGCATACACCAATATAGTATCAGGCAACAAGATGACATAATAAAAGTCAATAGTGAAAGCCAACTATTACCGCAAATTTGCGGGCCAATGGAGGCAAAACCGTACCGACACCATCCTCCTGCAATTTCGCGGGACCCCCCCAACGATCTCCGCAAATTTGCGGGGAACCGAAATGTCCCAGAGGACCGAATCGAGCACCCCGCAAATTTGCGGGACCGGCCGAGATGGTCCGGCGCCGAAAAAGCGAGAGGAGCGTCTAGGAAATACCAAAAGAGGCCCAGAAAAAAGCGTCATCTCCTTATGAACTCCAAGCGACGATGGCCATCAAGCTGAGCAGTGTCTTCCTTGATAATATCCTGACTCAACCGGTCAAGGGAGAGGCAAGGAAGACACACCAGGGGAGAGGAGGCACATCCCCTAGGAACCACCCAACCCACAGAGATAGAGCAAAGCCCATGAGGAGAAGTGGCAGGAAGGGTGGTTTGGCACAAACAGGGGCCCCCGTAGGGTACCCCAGGATTGGGCAAAAGGGTATGAAAGGATGGAGGTGAAAACAGTAAGGGAACACAAAAACCAGTAAATGAAACTGGCGAGAAAAAGGGTGGCCTAGCCGTGAGGAGAGAATGTGTCAGGGGCGAAAAACCCTGTGGTGTGAGGGAGGGGCCCCCGTGGGGTACCCCAGGATATCACGAACCACCAAGCGCCCAGGCCCTTGAGACACAGTGAAGGCTCGAAAGGGGGGACTCGGGAATAACGCTAATAATGCGGCCGACACAAACCCTACAAACAGCACCGCCACCACGAAATCTCAGATCGTGAACCAACTGTACACCTAGGCTATGAAAACATGAAAACTCATAGGGGCATAGCAATTCCTGAATGAGAAACAAGCTAGGCTAAAATAAGCTAAAAGCTAAACTATGCCCAGACTAACAGGAAAAAAGAATATGAAAAGAGAAAGGAATGAAAAACACACACGAGGAACGCCAGGCGCCCCCGTACCTTCGGTAGCTATTTCCACACGCGTCTCCATTAAACACACTGAGGAGCCCATTTACGTGTGCCCTAGATCACGTAACATCTGTCTAACAAAAAAGAAGGCCAGATATGCCGAAACGAACCTAAACAGGGTGAATTAAAGGAGCACAACAAAAGCGACTGCATTCAATGGAGCGCGTGAAAAAATGATGACAAGAGAGGGTCGCTCATGCGCACGTTCGACAGGGATCTGCACATGACGGAACACAGGATGGGCCTTAAGCGGTAACTAAGGTAAACCCCTTTTTCTTCTCTTCTATGCTTTTTTCACCTTCGGTGGTAGTTTTGGTTAATGTACAACGTCTCCTAGAGCAAGATAAGGAGTAGACTCTAGACGTTTTCTTTTTAACCGCGGTTGGAATGACGACATAGCAGTCAAAATAGACAAGTCGTCATTGCAATTAGGTTAATAGCCTTGACGTTGGATTTGCCAAGACTACTAACAAATTGTGGTCTTCTCCACTCCATAGCCAAAAAATCAAACCCTGATAGTCACGTAACATGTGACAAAAGGAGGTTTCAGAATAAATTTAGAGAAATCAGAATTCTCACTCCTACACATTCAGCAGAAGGAGTAGGAGTAATCGGGGATACACAACTCCAGACTATAAAACAAAATCCATCCAATGCCAAAAGTCTTCAAATATAACCATTCACAGTATTACATACCAAGACTGTAAACAGGAACTGTGTTAATCTCCGATAGGCTCTAAGAGTTCAAAATTACAAGGCTCCTAAGCTTCCTCAGGTTAAAAGAGCTAATCTGACCAGGCAACAAAACCGTTCCACTAACACCTCCCAATTCCCTTCTATTCATCCCAAAGATAATTCGACATCCCCTGGCGTTGCGGGGGAAAATCTCAAGTAAAGGTAATCAGTGACACATTGGCTAAATCCACCTCCCACTTTTGGGATTGGACACAGACGCTTCGAATCTAATAGGTTGGCACTATCTGTCGTTCTGAAGTTCATCAGTCAAAGAAAATGGACAACGTTTAGTCACTGTCACACCATACCCAAGAACTAACAGCCCCACGATTTTCCCAAAGTTCATGCAATATCATTGACCTCCAGGTCAATGTCATACCAGATGGACACCATGACGACTGTAATTGGCTTGGAGAAACAGGTCCCTACCCGGACCAGTTCTCTCTAGAATTGCTAGGGTAAAAGATATGCTTTCTAGCCCAAAACATTCCCCATTAATCCAGGCAACAACTCTACCAGGGTTCCCCAACCCGTAGACAGTTATAACACTTGCGATATGGACATCCTCTAATCTAAATGGCTACCATCCTGCGACAAGGAAGTCACAGATACACTCACTAGCCAATACACAGCTTCAACTCTAAGACAGGATAGTTCACGCTTAATACAATTTACACCTTGGAGTGCAAATTCAAAACCAGCAGTCTCCATCGGTTGCTGGTTCCCTGAAGCACCTAAATTTCTTAATTGAAGAACGGACATCCATGACAAAGTCTACAAAATTTTGCTACTAAGAAAGACTCTGTACATTTTGTTACTACACCAGAGTAATCACAAAAAGGAACACCAGGAACATCTCCCCACACCTTTATCTATTCCTGCCTTGACAAGAGCAAAAATACTCCATGCTCTATTCCCTGTTAATGCACTATATACCTACTCTAAGTCTATTATTCCTAGGAACAAGACACAATTGTGCTTCCCCCATGAGGGTCAAATAAGGTGGGGAAAGAAAGTGTTAGCATCCCTTTTGCAAAGATAATGAAGGAAGCTGAACCTCAGGTGATCGCAAAATCCCATGATAGGCACATATGGTCCGCTACCATTAGTTTTCCTAAATGGGTGTTTTCAGGGGAAGATATAACTCAGACGGGCCTGTTGGCCCTCTAGCAATGAGTCCCTAGCCATATACTTGTCGGTACTTCCGGAGAAGTCCCAAATACCAAACATAGCTGTAGGGCAGGATGATGCCCCCAAAGCCATTAAGTAGATGGTTATGTTTATTCAATGTGTGACGTTAACCACTCCGTTAGAACCGCATGGCTTGTCCTACAGTGACTCGCTAGGATCGCCAGGGCAGTGGATGGGGCTACAGTTTGTGTATTAGAGTGTGCTTTATTTCATATGAAAGCTTGTGTCATGGGCAGTCCAGAAAGGCTCTTTGTTTTCACCCATGTCAAGGCTTTATATATTTAATTGTAAAGTATATGTTTTATCATTAACTAGTAATGATGGGATCTGGGAGAGAGAGAGAGAGTAGAACAGAGTGAGAGGGAGCGCGTAGTGTTTTTGTCCCGCTCGATGACGTCACGGCTGGCTGCCTCGTGGGGGTTGGTTGAGAGAGGTCCTTCCCATGCTGTTAGCTCCCTTGCTAGTGGCTAGAGGACTTGTAACCGCTTTTTTCCCACGCGGCTCGAGCATATATACAGTTCCTCGCCACTCTCTCCCTCAGATCTGGTTTCTAGAGCGCATCCATCTTTTTTCCTTGCTATCTGTCCCCGCTTCGTACTTGAGAATCTTTTCCTCTGCCTATCTCTCTCATTTTCCATATCTTTCACCACCTTTTTATTAATATTATACCCCCTCTGGTTAACTCTGCAAAATCAGCTTCATGCTGGCCAGTTGTATTGTGCGTTAAGGTCTGATATAACCCAGGTATGTTAGTTGTTAAGATAAGTTGATCACAAAGCATTGGTTGGCATTCATATTGTTTAGTGCTTCCTTTAATTATTAGTGTTCTGCTGGATTAGATAATGCTAGACTAGGAGTCTGATTATAAGGTTATGTTTCCTATGAGTGCTGGCTTTAGTTAAAAGCTGCACGACATACCTGAGAACTGGAGTTGATTGAGTAAATTCTAGTCTGTGTGCCATTGAGAGTAGAGCATGCACGAATGAGGGCTTTTTGCCTATACCATTCTGCACTGTTCTAAGCTCGTTGTTTGTCTTTGAGGTACGCCAGGAGAACGCTTAATACTTCGGTATTAAGGTTTCTCAAGAGAGCTACCCTTCATTATAACGTAATATTTGACGCACCGACTTGAGATTTGCACTAGGCTATGCGGCATGCCATGCGCACCAGTATCTCGTATCATTGACTCTAGCTAGACTTTATCAATCATAGTAGACATTAAGTATATTAACCCTCCATATATATATATATTATATATATATTCCTCGAAACCCGGGTGTTTTGGCCGAAAAACGTCTAGGCTAGGCTACCGTATATTCGTTAATCAGACTGCTTCCCGCATTCCCGCGCATCCCCAAGCGTAGCTGTGTTATTTACCTGTAGAATGGCATTAAGTAGAGCTCTCTAAGTCAACTGGTTGAGCTGTGATGATGATTTCATTGGAGATAACTTTATGGCCAAAACAGCCACTTTACACCACTTTTCGATACTTAACAACAACATACAGGCACACACGAACAAGCGACGCTCTCCTTCTTGTGGCCGGAGATGCGGGGCGACGGTCCAGCCTGCTGTTGTTTACATGCGTCGGACCGACGCCTCGCACACGAAGCTCACACGCTTTCAACCACTGGGCGTTCAAGAGACCTTCCGGGTACCTGTTATATGCTTTTTTATGGGCGTTCAAGAGCCCTTCCGTGGTGAGAGGGTTAACCTAATTACTCTTTTTATGCATACCCATTTATTATTACACAAGCATTTTGCAGCCTAGTTTGATGTATTGAGACACAAACGACTTAGGTTCTTTTTGTTGATAGGAATACTGCATTGTCGTGGCGATTATTATTATTGTTGTAGTGTTTAGGATATTCTTGGCTCCGACGGCATTATATATTCTGCCTTTTTGTGTGCATAGCCTGCACGAGCATTGTTCCGCTGCCTGCCTTTTTGGGTTCCATTTCCGATACGAGCATCTTTATAGCATCTAACATTTAAAGAAGATTCCTTGTTTGTTGAAGGACTTTAGTGCACTTTCTTTCATGCAGGAGTGCCTGACATTTATTGATTAAAGTAACGTAAGCTGTAACTTCTCTTACCACCTTACTTTGCATACCATAACCAAGCACCTTCGGTTATAGGTAGTAATAGGCTGTTTTCACATAACATTAAGCCTAGAGTAGACGCACATTTATTGAGAGTTTGATAGCCTATTATTGCATATAGAACTCTGTAGAGTATTTGTGTTCTTTGTTCACTGGGAATATACATCAGAGGTTGGATCTAGCGCTTTCCGTTGTAGCATTTATGCCATTACTAGTCCAATGAATAAGAGCCCTGATATATTTGAACCCCAGTCGTAACAAATGGCGACCTTACCTAGGATTTGGTGAACCTACATTTATTAAGCAGGGAACATTTGTTTTTTTGGGGGAATATTTTGCGGGGATCAGCAAGAATAATTTTTTTTTTTGCAACATAGTATAGCCATTGAGTATTTCCGAGAATTTTTGTGTGTATATCGAGGTATAAGAGTTTGGGGTGCTTCTTTTCTGAATATTGTGGTGAGAAATTTTTGTGAGCATCATGTCTTATACCGGATCAGAGGAGAATGGAGACACAGTACGTAATGTCGAGACCGAGGAACAGCAGTATGATGATATGGTTAATCAGGTGAACTGTGAGGAGGATGCTAGGATATTTTTGCAATGGCCTGTTACTGCTAAGCGGTTGGAGGGTATGGAGCGGTACGGTCTTCAATGCCTGGCCACAGCTATCGGTCATGCGGGTACTAGCGGCATGACCAGGGATAACTTGATAACGTGTGTACTGGGCAGGGTGACTGGTGAGCGAGATGGGTTGAGTGCTCAGAGCCCTTCGGCCATGCTTCCCCTACACTCGACTCCCAGCCATCCCAGTAGTTTGCCGACCCCGGGTACGCTTCCACAGTTGGGTGGTGACTGGCAGGGTGGGTTGCCCCTGGGGGGACCACCGGTAATTTCAAATATTGTAGCACCTTCACCTCCTCCAGGGTTAACTCCAGAATTATTGTATCAGCTCGAATTAGCTAAGATTCAACAGCAACAAAGTGCATGTGAGCTTCAGCTTCAGCAGCAAATAGAATTAGCCAAGATAGAAGAGAGAAAAAGTCAACAGCAACAAAGGGCAGGTGAGCAGCAAATAGAGCTAGCAAAAATCCAAGCTGAGTCGACTAAGTACTGTGCCGACAGGGACGTAGAGAAGTCGCGAGTAGAGACAACGGGACAGCGACTTGGGGCTGGTAACCGTGCTCATGATCAATCTCTCTCGCACTTATTGAAACTGGTTCCGGTGTTTGATGAGAGTGGTGTAACAGAATTTTTCACACGCTTTGAGAAGAAGTGCCAGGAACACCAGTGGCCAGAGAATAAATGGGCAGCACTTGTATCCTCTAGATTAATAGGCAAGGGTCTTAAAGCCTACGATGCGTTACCTTTGGAGTTATGTATTGTGTACGAGGATCTCAAGGAGGCTGTCCTGAGGGCTTACGAACTGCAACCAGAAACGTACCGTTTGAAGTTCCGGGGTGTAACTAAGGGAAGAGATAGCACCTTTTTGGAACACGCCCGGGACTTGTCCGATGCTATGGGGAACTGGCTCCGATCTGAGAAGGTAACAACGTTTGATGGAGTTAAGCAGTTAATGATGTTGGAGCAGTTCTTTAAGAGCACGGGCGGTGATCTAACTTTGAACTTAAAGGAGAAAAACCCAAGAACTCTAGTAGAAGCAGCAGAAATGGCTGATCTACGGCTGTCGTTGATTCGGGGTTGCGGGTCCTCACAGAAGTACGATGCAAGTGCTAGGGACCGTTATCCTCCCCCTCCCTGTAGCACTGACACATTTAAACCAAAGAGCAATGAAACTAAAACTGAAGCCAAACCTACCACCACACCGTATGTGAAAAGTCAGGGGCCTTTTACATCACAGTATAAGCCGAAACCGAAATTTATGTGTTTTAGGTGCCACCAGGAGGGTCATAAGGCAAATGAGTGCCCTAGTCGACCTCCTCCGGCAGCCGTGTCTTTTGCTCACGGCATTGGAGTGTTCAAGAGGACATCGGAGTTTGTTAGAGGCATTTCTTCCGAGGTAAATACACTGCCAGTGCAGAAGGATCCGGAAGGCTTATTCCCTGTCCGTGATGCCTTTAGTGACCACAGGGGACTCGGTTGTGTGGAGTGGGGGGGTAGAAGACATGAGGTGAGAATTTTGCGTGACACTGGGGCATCGCAAACACTGTTGAGAAATTTCACTGGTAAACCTGTCAATACGGCGCGGGTGGTTGTGGTTCAGGGAGTTAATGCGACAAGGTCATACCCGCTTGTAAGAATGAAGGTGGAAGTTGATGGTGTGACTCGTAACCTGGATGTAGGAATTGTGGAGAAGTTACCTGTTGGGGGCGTCGACCTCCTTCTTGGCAACGACTTTGCGGGGCCTACTTCTGAGGCTCCACCCTTAGTCGTTGTCGAGAAGCCGGCCGACATGAGTAGGGAGGAGCAGGAGTGGGTTGGGAAGTGTCCGGGGCAGCATATGGAGTGTGTTGTCACCGGAGATTCTGCATCCAGGGAGTCACATTCTGGTCAACAATCTTTAGATCAGCGGAGGAAGGGTACCGAGAAGGGGTTGAAAGTTGATGCGGTTGAGAGTTTAGTGTCAACGGACCTTCTCGGGGACTCATTATTAGGACCACATTTCGAGTCTGGAGAGGACCCAGTAACTGTTCCTGAAGGGGCAGAGGATGGGCTTAAAAAGACGAAAGAGTTGAAGGAGGACAGTGATGCACAGTCGGGAGATGTAGCAACAAGGTACCCTGACGCGTACCCTATGAGAAATGGGTCGGCGAAAACGGTGGTCCGAAGCTTGCTAGTGTATTTTTCCCGGTATGGTTACCCGCAGGGGATTCAGTCAGTCCGGGGACCCAACTTCACTTCTAGCCTCTTTGTACAAGCAATGCCGCAGCATGGGATTGTTGGGGTTGTGTCATCTGCGTATCATCCGGAGAGCCAGGGTGTGTTAGAGCGATGGCACTCAGCCTTGAAATCTGTGCTTCGTTGTTGTTGCTTTGAGAGTGGGAAGGATTGGGATCTTGGCCTGCCATGTGTTTTGTTTGCTGTGTGGGAGGTACCTGGGGAGAGTTTGGGATTCAGCCCTAATGAGCTCGTCTTTGGACACCGTGTCAGAGGGCCTCTCCATATGGTTGACGAAGTATGGGAGGGCGCAGAAAAACCTTGTTCTATGCTCAATTGTGTCCTGAACAGTCGAGAACGGATGTTGCGCAGTCTGGAGTTGGCTGGCCGTAATTTGACTAGCTCTCAGGCCCTCAGGAAGGACAGGTACGACCTCAAGGTTGAACTCAGGGAGTTTCACGTGGGTCAGGAGGTGTTGATTCTACTGCCCCTTGTTGGTCACCCCTTATCCGTGAAGTACGCTGGTCCTTATAGGGTGGTGGAGGAGCTATCGGACCTGGTTTACTTGGTAGCCACTCCAGACAGACGGAAGCGCAATCAGTTATGTCATGATAATCCCGTGAAGGAGTATGGGAGGCACCCCCCTGAGCCTCTCACTGTGCCTGTGATGACGTTTAGCAGTCAAGGTGGAGAAGGAGAACGGGACAGTCAAGCTCAGGTGGAGGATAACTGGAAGGATATGAAGTTCAAATGGGCGCCTGAGTGTGAGAAGGTGTTTAGGGAAGTAAAACACCTGTTGTGCACTCACCCGATCCTCAGGGCCCCTGACTTTAGCCTACCTTTCCAACTAGCAACGGAGGCTAGTGGTGTGGGGGCTGGTGCCGTCCTTGTGGAAAAGGACGATGATGGGCTGGAGCATCCTGTTAGTTTCTGCTCGGAGAAGTACAATTCGGCCCAGGGGAGCTGCTCTGTTGTCAAGGAGGAGCTGCTGGCGGTTGTACTTGCTCTGAGGCATTTCGAGGTCTGTGTTCCAGCCTATGGTCCGGTCGTTGTAGTTTACCCAGATCATCACCCTCTCAAGTTCTTGGACCAGTTTCACAATCGGAATATGAGGCTGACCAGGTGGTCACTAAGGTTACTGGTATATAACCTGGACATACGGCATATTGCCGGTTGTGACAACGTGGTTGCAGATGGTCGTTCAAGGGTATATGATCCTGGGTAGATTGACACACGGGTAGCCTCCTGCTTTAGTTTGAATAGTATTTTGCGCTTGGTGCTTGTTGGCTCGCGGTTGTAGCCCAGCGTATTGGGTCGTAAAGCAGGAGTTGAGCGTTTGGTATAGAAGAAAAAACTAGGCTTGCCCCTATAGTGCAGCCGAAATAAACAAATTATAAACATAAAAAATCAAATAAAAACTTTCTTTGATAGTTGAATTTTTTTAGTATGTTATAGCAGTAATTCTGAGTTGCACTCCTCTCAGAATGCTGGGCTAGAGAAGCTCGCTCTTGAGGAGCATAACTACATATAATTTAACCTATGGTGTTGGGGAGGGTTATAATTTTGAAAAATGTTTTGTTGAAGAACTGTGCCAGATATTTTACTGCCGCTGGGTGATGGGAAGTGGAGATATAGCATGGGTTCTAACCATCAGATTTTTGTGAGCTCTGAGAAAAATCTTGGGGGGGGTGTGACGTTAACCACTCCGTTAGAACCGCATGGCTTGTCCTACAGTGACTCGCTAGGATCGCCAGGGCAGTGGATGGGGCTACAGTTTGTGTATTAGAGTGTGCTTTATTTCATATGAAAGCTTGTGTCATGGGCAGTCCAGAAAGGCTCTTTGTTTTCACCCATGTCAAGGCTTTATATATTTAATTGTAAAGTATATGTTTTATCATTAACTAGTAATGATGGGATCTGGGAGAGAGAGAGAGAGTAGAACAGAGTGAGAGGGAGCGCGTAGTGTTTTTGTCCCGCTCGATGACGTCACGGCTGGCTGCCTCGTTCGTGGGGGTTGGTTGAGAGAGGTCCTTCCCATGCTGTTAGCTCCCTTGCTAGTGGCTAGAGGACTTGTAACCGCTTTTTTCCCACGCGGCTCGAGCTGGTGCGAGTATATATACAGTTCCTCGCCACTCTCTCCCTCAGATCTGGTTTCTAGAGCGCATCCATCTTTTTTCCCTTGCTATCTGTCCCCGCTTCGCACCTGAGAATCTTTTCCTCTATCTATCTCTCTCATTTTCCATATCTTTCACCACCTTTTTATTAATATTATACCCCCTCTGGTTAACTCTGCAAAATCAGCTTCATGCTGGCCAGTTGTATTGTGCGTTAAGGTCTGATATAACCCAGGTATGTTAGTTGTTAAGATAAGTTGATCACGAAGCATTAATAATAATAATAATAAGCATGTTACTTATTTCTCATAAGCGCCAATTTTTCCGAAGAATTCACTAGCGCTCGAAAAGAGAAAGAAAAAAGAACAAAAATCAATGCATCAAAAGAAGGCTTATATACAACACACATTTAACAATCACTAGCAGTGGCAAAATAGCCTAAACTCTATAGCCATCTGTCATGACACCTCTCTCAAGATCATAGCTTCTCTCAAAGAGAAAAGTCTTAAGTTGTCTCTTGAAGCATTCAACAGAACTCAGTTGTCTCATGGACAGCGGCAACCTGTTATACAACCTCGGAGCCATGTAGGAGAATGACCTCTCAAAGAAAGAAGACTGCTGGAAAGCCCTTGGTTCATCAAGACGAAAAGGGTCATTGTCATGACGCACAACTACACCATGGTGTGCCGGTGGGCGCCTGAGCAGCTCCGCAAGGTACCTAGGCTCACCAAATTTGAGAACCTTAAAAGTCACCAAACACAACTTAAATTCTATTCTTGCTCTTACTGGCAGCCAGTGCAGTTCTATGTGAAGAGATGTAGTAGGAGTTCTAGGTGGAACACCAAAAATTAGTCTTGCGGCCCTGTTAAGAACAGACTGAACTTTCTTCAAAATATAATTTGGAAGACCCACCAACAGGGCATTGCAATAATCAACACGAGAGAAGACCAATGAGTGAACCAACGTCAGGAGGCAACGTCTGGTTATAAACGGCTTCACCAAATAGAGATTTCTGATGTGCAAGTAACAACTTTTAACTATCTGGTTTACATGCTCTTTGAAATCTAATCGGGAGTTCACATATACACCAAGATTTCGAACAGAGTTGGCCGGTCGCAGCTGAGATCCACCCACATTGATGGAGAGGGCACCTACTATATCATCAGCTCTTCTATTTCCTCGGATGATGAGAATATCAGTTTTACCATCATTTAGTTTAAGTTTTCTCGCTCTCATCCACTTCTTGATATCAGACATCAACAATTCCATCTTACTCCGTATATCAACTATATTTGTGATTCTCACATAAATCTGGGTGTCATCTGCATAAAAGTGAAAGGTGACATTATGTGCACAAAGCAGAAGAGACAAACTGCTAATATAAATTATAAATAGGATAGGACCTAAAACTGATCCCTGCGGAACACCATACTGCAGGGGTGTCGAGTCCGAGACCACTTGATTTACCATCACACTCTGGGATCTACCTGACAAGTACGACCCGAGAAGCAAGAGAGCGGAGTCACGCACACCACAATCATAAAGATCACTCAATAACAACTCGTGATCCACTGTGTCAAAGGCCGCAGAGAGATCAAGCAAGACCAATAGTGAGGCCACACCATTGCAAATGTTCTCAACTAGATCATTATGTACTCTAATCAATGCTGTTTCAGTTGAATGATGCTGTCGGTAAGCAGACTGAAAAATTGGGATAGTTTCATTCTGCTGAAGTAGTGGTTGTAATTGGTCAAGTATTGCACGCTCTAATATCTTTGATATGAAGGACAGGTTGGAGACAGGACGATAGTTCAACATGTTCTCAACATCAAGTCCAGGTTTCTTTAGAGTAGGTCGGAGTAGTGCATGCTTTTCAGAATGTGGGAAGCTACCTTCAGAGAAGCACTTATTAATTATTTTGGAAATAAACTCAACTGTGTGATCATAGACTCTTGGTAGCTTGGAAACATTTATGGGATCCAACGGGCAAAATGTTTTATTGAGGTTTCTTATGTAGGACGAGATCATGTCCACCTCTACTGAGTGAAAGGATGAGAGGACATTATTAGGAATGTGTCGGGGTTGGAGTACAACTGAAAGTTCTTCACCAACAGAAGCATCATCCAGTTCCTGTCTTATGCGAGTTATCTTGCCAGCAAAAAATGCCACAAAGTTGGCAGCCAACTCGGCATCGGGCACAGAAGGTCTTAAGCTGACTCTTGTTTTTCCAAGTAAACTGTTTACAATTGAAGCCAACCTCCTCTGGTCGTTACCACACGAGTCAACTTTTCCCTGATAATACACTTTCTTTTCATCTTTGATTTTGTGGACCACAGCTCTTCTGGCTGACAGATATTGCAACCATGTAGAGTCTGTTTTATTTTTCCGCCATTCACGTTCAGCTCTTCTACGCGCTCTTCTAAGAAATTTAACTCGAGTGGGTGAATCATCTCGTACTATGATTTTCTTCTCTACTTCTGGACAGTGATGATCGAAAACTAATTTAAGTGCATTTCCATGTACCTCCACCAGCTCATCTGAAGTAAGGTTGGAAGTATCAATACTTCCCAAGTACTGTTTTACTTCACTGCTAGCCAAATTTTGGTCTGCATTTTTATAATTTCTAAATCTGATTACTTTTTCATGTGTGAGTGGCTTAGGGAAATCAAAGCTGAAAGTAATCAAAGCATGATCAGAGGTATTAGGGTCAGCATTCTCAACATCAACATCCAGAACACCACCACAACCCACAGGAGAAAACCAAGTCAAGGGTGTGTCCTAAGATATGAGTTGGGTGGGACACATGGTTTACAAAATTGTTCTGATCAGTCAACTCAAGGAACTCAGGAGAGAATGGCTTCAGATGAGGGCTGTCAACCCAGTAATTAAAATCTCCACATATCAAGAGTCTTCCGGTTTTAGCAGAAAATTCCTCGAGAAACTGCCCAAACTCTTCCATAAAACCCCTATCTGTGCCACGATGGCCAGGCCTATAGACAACTGCCATTCTTAGAATTTGTTGATGGAGTTTTATTTCCACTTCCAACAGTTCATAATAAAGAGGGGCTGGGTTATGGCTTATTTGCAAGATATTCACCAGAGATGTGGAGTAGACAACTGCCACTCCACCCGGATGATCTCCCCTAGGCCTAGGAACATTTATTATGGAATGGGTTTTAGGCAATGCCGCCTGGATAATATTCAGATCTGACTCGAACAACCAGGTCTCAGTGAGACATAATACATCAAGGTTACGTTCATCCAAGATCTCGCAAATATGATCCATTTTGTTACGCAAGGAACGAACATTCAACAGACCCAGTTTCAACCGGCTCCCATGTGCATTTTTCAGTTTTTTGAACCTACAAAATTGGTGTTCTCAATAACTTTATTTCTCTGAGCTGTCATTAAAGGACAATTTCTACTTGAGGCGAAATGATTTGGCGGCTCCGTAACTGATGTGGAGCTCATACAATTTATACATTTGGGGGAAGTCTTGTTGGTGCAGTCTTTTGAGTTATGAGTACCGGCACAGAAGTTGCATTTTGGATCCTCATTTTTCCGATAACACCTGTCACTGGTATGACCAAAGCCCTGGCAATGGTAACATTGTGTTACCCAGAAGCGATCGTATGCACGACATCTCACAAGTCCAACATACACAGAATTGCCATCATCCACAATGGAAGAGCGTATTTCAGGTGACATTTTTACTACCGCAGTCTTTGTGTGCATCACTCTTTTGCTTAGTGAATAGCAAATTCATAGCTAAGCCATCGTCGACCAGGGACTTTATTCTTGGGTTCTTGTTGAGGATGCTGGGAATGATCTCATTATCCTCAGCGTCATTAGCAATGCCTACCAGAGTCATTTTTGGCATCATCTTCTTTGGTTCGGAGACACTGAAGGCACTGTCCACCCCCAAACACTGATTGATGGCCCTTCCTGGATCTTCTTGGCTTTCTTGGATGGAAGTCGTACCACCAGTACACCTGAATCAGTTCTAGTTAACTTGTTAACCGGAACCGAAGCCAAAGCAGTCTCGATTGCCTTTGTATCTGGTGGGCTTACTGGCTCGGAGGATCGGTCTTTTGGCTTCACTACCAGGACCTGATGGTCCCAGACAGTTTTTTTTCTTTCCACCATCTACCACCTCAGTGGTGCGTTTGGTCGGCTCCTTTTTGGTCTCTTCAAATGTTTGCTGAACTATCTTGGCAAACAAGGGAATGTCGGGGGCAGCAACTTTAGTCTCAAGGATATCCATTCTGTTACCAATACTCTCTATCTCCATGGCCACCGCAGCAAGGGCACCCTTCACTTCATTTACAATGGCAGTCTTCACTTCACCAACTAGGGCAGCCGTCAGGTCATCCAAGGTCTGCTGACTAATTGCTGCATCCTTTGCAGCCAGGGGGGTGGTATCGCAAACAGTGCAATGCCATTTAAATCCAGGTTTCTTCTTTGCAAGTACTCTGAGGTCCTCATCATCAACATTTATACAGTTAACATGAAAATAGGTACCACACGAGTAGCAGCCCAGCGATTTGGCCTTGCCCACAACCTTCCCACAACTACAACTCTGCTTGCCCGCTGCCATTTCAGTGGAAGAAACCAATAATTAAAAACAAAAACACCTGTATTTTGTATCTGATTAAAATATAAACCCTAGTTTTAAAAAACGTGAACGTGAAAATAACTACCTGGGACAGACCCCAGGTAGCGCCGTCCCCGTCAGTGCCACCACAATGGAAAAAAAAAAAAAATGGAAAAGAAAAAAATGGAAAGTGGTGTCTGCAAGGTCACCACGGGCAGGTGGGGATCGACTTGGCTACCCTTTGGGGGTAGCCCAACCGAGATGCGTGGAGAGACCACGCACAGGATGGCAGATGTGTGTGGTGCAAAAACTTTAACCAATTTTGCACACTGTTTTTAGCTTATAGCAGTGACAATGCAATATCCACGGTACTCAGCAAGACCCTATTGGTTACGATACTGCCACTGCGCAAAGCATTCATATTGGTTGGCATTCATATTGTTTAGTACTGCTTCCTATAAATATTAGTGTTCTGCTGGATTAGATAATGCTAGACCAGGAGTCTGATATTATAAGGTATTGTTTCCTATGAGTGCTGGCTTTAGTTAAAAGCTGCACGACATACCTGAGAACTGGAGTTGATTGAGTAAATTCTAGTCTGTGTGCCATTGAGAGTAGAGCATGCACGAATGAGGGCTTTTTGCCTATACCATTCTGCACTGTTCTAAGCTCGTTGTTTGTCTTTGAGGTACGCCAGGAGAACGCTTAATACTTCGGTATTAAGGTTTCTCAAGAGAGCTACCCTTCATTATAACGTAATATTTGACGCACCGACTTGAGATTTGCACTAGGCTATGCGGCATGCCATGCGCACCAGTATCTCGTATCATTGACTCTAGCTAGACTTTATCAATCATAGTAGACATTAAGTATATTAACCTATTACTCTTTTTATGCATACCCAATTATTATTACACAAGCATTTCGCAGCCTAGTTTGATGTATTGAGACACAAACGACTTAGGCTCTTTTTGTTGATAGGAATACTGCATTGTCGTGGCGATTATTATTGTTGTAGTGTTTAGGATATTCTTGGCTCCGACGGCATTATATATTCTGCCTTTTTGTGTGCATAGCCTGCACGAGCATTGTTCCGCTGCCTGCCTTTTTGGGTTCCATTTCCGATACGAGCATCTTTATAGCATCTAACATTTAAAGAAGATTCCTTGTTAGTGTTGAAGGACTTTAGTGCACTTTCTTTCATGCAGGAGTGCCTGACATTTATTGATTAAAGTAACGTAAGCTGTAACTTCTCTTACCACCTTACTTTGCATACCATAACCAAGCACCTTCGGTTATAGGTAGTAATAGGCTGTTTTCACATAACATTAAGCCTAGAGTAGACGCACATTTATTGAGAGTTTGATAGCCTATTATTGCATATAGAACTCTGTAGAGTATTTGTGTTCTTTGTTCACTGGGAATATACATCAGAGGTTGGATCTAGCGCTTTCCGTTGTAGCATTTATGCCATTACTAGTCCAATGAATAAGAGCCCTGATATATTTGAACCCCAGTCGTAACAAATGCCTTATTACCAGGTGTAAGGTAATAGAAAGTGCGTCCTACCTGTCACCTTAAATGAAGAAAAAATAAAGGGGGGGGGGGGGCACGTTAAGTCCAGGACAAGTTGGCAGGACACACAATCCGGAATGGATAACAAGAGTGCTATTACTGCACTAGATCTGTTACATAACAATATCGATACGTTATTGCAACTATAAATGCATAACTTTATTTTAATTTTAATTTTGTGATATACAATTATCAGTATTCACACCTCAGTAGTTCTGTCTTTCCGAGATAAGGCTTGTTTAATGGTACCCGCCTTATACAGTACATCTTTTTCTTACGACTATACTCTTATATTTAGACACATGTCACAGTTTTCGTTTTGGTCTTCCTAATAGATTCTCGCGGTTTAGTGTGATGAGCTTATGTAGGTCCCTCCACCGGTCGTGATATTCTAGGCACTTACGTCATTGACGTAAGGAGCCACCAATAAAATACGGTTTTGACAACCCGTAAGGGAAGGAAGGAAAAACTAATATTTATTGGTGGCTCCTGGAGTCAATGACGAAAAGTGCCCTCCCACCATCCCCTTCCCATACACATGCTCAACTTGATATTACATTAGAGGAGGTTCCTGGGAGCAACAGCTGACTGGCAGGTGTGTGGGAAGCAGAGGAAGACCGGAGCGCGCGTAGGCCCGGTGTTCAAACTGTGCTAATTCTTTTCTTTTTATTTCCTACTTTTCAGTGGCTCCGACCCAATGACGTACCGTAGGAATGATTAAGGGGTACCCCCTATGATGATCTTGGTTCTCGACCACCGTGATCCAGGTTAACCCGGGCTCAGAGGAGCCCGGAACGAGGCCATATTAACATAGGCACTTACGTCATTGACTCCAGGAGCTACCAATAAATATTAGTTTTTCCTTCCTTCCCTTACGGGTTGTCAAAACCGTAGTTTTGTTTTCAAAGTTCTCACCTGGCTAAATGATGTGAGATGTATTGAAACATTGAACTGTCAGTTGATACTCATTTTTCTTTTCTTTTCTATGTGAATGAGGGAGACAAAAGGCATAACTGCCTGCAGCGAGTGCCTCCCCCAGATTTCAAAGAGTGACAGGGCCGAAATCAAAGGACGTTCGAGCTAAAATGCCTGGACACACGGAGTTTGAAGCAATTTAAGTCATAGGAAGAGGGAAAGACTGATTCTGGGAGAGAGTTCCAGAGCTCAGCAGTTGAATAGAAGAAAGTCTGAGAATAGCGTTTCGCTCTTGGGTTGGAGAGTTGCACAGAGTAGGGGTGGGATTGTGTTGCAAGGCGGCCTACGTAGTGGAGGTGGTATACACTGGGAAAGCTCCGAGGAACACTGATTATTGTAGTAGCGATAGAATAGTGAGAGAGATGCAACATTGCGGCGAAGAGAGAGAGATTGCAGAGAATTGGTGAGTGGACGGGAGTTAATGATACGAAAAGCTTTCCTTTCTACTTTATCTAGGAGTGCGGTGTGAGAGGATCCTCCCCACACATGTGAACAATACTCCATACAAGGACGCACTGTGCCCCTGTACAGAGCAAGTAGCTGTGCAGGGGTAAAGAACCCCTTGAGGCGGTTGAGCACACCCAGCTTCTGGGAGGCTGCCTTAGCGAGACTGGTAATATGGTCTTTCCAAGTGAGAGCAGAAGAAAAAGAGACACCGAGAACATTGAGGGAAGATGAAGGGTTGATTTTTGTATTGTTGAAGAATAAGGGATAGTCCTCTGGAGGTTCCTGACGGGTAGTAAGATGGATAAATTGAGTTTTGGAAGCATTAAATGTAACAAGGTTTTCTCTAGGCCTACCCCAATTGGAAATACTGTACAGTAGTAGCTAGATCAGAAGATAAGCATTTTATGGCTTCATTACGTTTACTTTTGAGGGACTGCTGGCTGGGGCGTTCTGGAAAACTAATTGAGTGGTGTAAAGTAGAGTTGTCTCCATATGAATGGATGGGACTAGATGTACAGTTGAGAAGATCATTTATGAAAATTATAAGGAGAATAGGAGATAGGACAGAGCCCTGAGGAACACCGGAGTTGATAGGATGAGGAATTGAGCGATGGCCGTCCACAACCGCAGCTATGGAACGGCCGGAAAGGAAATTAGAGACAAAGGCACAGGTGGAGGGACAGAAACCGAAGGAGGGCAGTTTGGAAATTAAAGATTTGTGCCAGACTCTATCGAAGGCCTTCGATATGTCTAGTGCAATATAAAAAGTCTCACGGAAGTCCCGAAAGTTGGATGACCAAGAGTTAGTAAGATATGAAAGAAGATCACCAGTAGAGCGACCCTTAAGGAAGCCATACTGGCGATCTGAGAAGAGAAATGCTTAAGAAATTTGGAAGCAAGAATAGTTTCAAAAACTTTAGAGATACAAGAGATGAGAGCAACTGGACGATAGTTGGAGGGTTGAGAGCGGTCACCCTTCTTTGGAACAGGTTGAATGAGAGCAAACTTCCAGCAAGAAGGAAAGACGTTAGAGGAGAGACAGAGACGAAAGAGTTTGCCTAGGCAGGGGGTCAGCACGGAAGCACAGTTTTTAAGTACAACAGGAGGAACACCGTCCGGACCGTACGCCTTCTTAGTATTAAGCCCAGAGAGGGTAGAAAGTACAGTCAGGACCCCCAATACGCGAGAATAGGGGTGACAGGAGGCATCGCGTATTGCGAATTCGCGTATTGTGGAACTAACTTTAAATGGGAATAATTAGATATGGGTGACATCTCTCAATTATGGCCTATTTTCGACATTTTTGGCCCTATTTTCGACATTTTTGGCTCTACAGTACAGTCTATATCTTATATATAAGAACAACAATGAATACAAATATGAAACCTTACCTTAAAATTAGTAGTAGATAGGCTAGGACTAGGACCGTAGGACTTCACGATTTTCTCCAACTTCTCCCTCCCTGACCAAATCGTACGAACAGTTTACTCTGACAAGCCCATAGCACGGCCTATTGCACAGTTTCCTTCTCCTTTTTTCTTGCGATCCAACACTTCCACCTTCATTTTGTGTGTTATCTTCTTATATTGGCGTGGCATGGCGAAAAAATGGCAGGCACTACAAACGTTTGGTCACTCCGCGCGGCTATGAGCGGGACTGTGGGAGGGAGGGTAAGCGGGAGGGAAGGCAGGCGTATGCCCTTCTTCTTCTTCTCTTTTCAGAGCCACGCCTGGGCCTCGCGAAACGTAGACCGTGCTCGCGTATCAAGCGGGAATAGTGGATTTGGCCCCTTCTTAGCTCTCGATTCGTGTATTGTGGTACCACCTCGCGTAATTAATGTTTTTGGTTATTTTCGAGGGGTAACTCGTGTATTAGGGTTTTCGCGCATTGTGGAATCGCGTATTGGGCGACCTGACTACATCTTTAGAAGAGATTAGGATATTAGGCATAAGTAGGAGAGAGGGGGGTGGAGAGGGTAGGAATAGCACCGAAATTATCCAAGGTAGAGTTTCTGGCAAAAGTTTGAGCAAAGAGGTCAGCTTTGTCAGAGGAAGAAGTGATGGTTGTGCCATCAGAGTAGAAAAGGGGAGGGAAAGACGAGGAAGAAAAGTTGTTGGAGAGGTTTTTGGCTAGATGCCAGAAAGCTTGGGAAGAGCTAGAGTTGGATAGTTCAGTGCATTTATTATTGATGAAAGAGTGCTTGGCAAGTCGAAGAACAGGTTTAGCTTGATTCCGGACAGAAACATAGGAAGAATGAGATTCTTGAGTTTTAAGGCATCGGTACCGTTTGAATGCTTCCTCCTTGTTGTGGACAGCAGTAGAACAAGCGTGAGTAAACCAAGATTTTTTTGCATTAGACTGAGAGAAAGAAAATGGAATGTACGCTTCCATGCCCGAGAGGATTACCTCGGTAATGTGTTCAGCACTCTCCGAGGGTCCTCGGCCACGGAAGCAGAAGTAATTCCATGGGAAATCAAAGAAGTACTGCCGGAGAGCCTACCAGTCGGCAGCGCCAAAGTGTCACAAGTGTCGCCGGCTGGGAGGATCGGATGGCCGTGCTGAAGAGATAGGACAGGTGACGGAGATAAGTTATGGTCGGAGGAGCCCAAAGGAGAGAAAAGATTGACAGTATAAGAAGAAGGGTTAGAAGTCAGAAATAAGTCAAGAATGTTGGGCCTATCTCCGAAGCGATCCGGGATACGGGTGGGTTGCTGGACCAGCTGCTCTAGGTAATTTATGATAGAAAAGACGTAGTCTTGTTCACCAGGTTTGTCAGTAGAGTGAGAGGAGAGCCATTGGCTGTGGTGAACGTTGAAATCTCCTAAGATGGAGATTTCAGAGAAGGGAGAGATAGATAGAATGTGTTCCACTTTAGAGTTTAGATAGTCGAAGAATATGTATTAAACTATTATGTACAGTACATTGAACTGTCAGTTGATACTATGTATAACACTATTATGTACCGGTATCTATAAAGCATAGCAGGATATAATGAATCTATCAAAAGACTGTTCTTCGTTCTTCATTGCATTGTGTAGCCTAGGCCTATTTGTTATTGACCAAACAAAATCGGAAATGGAAAATCTAAGGAAATTTGGGGAATTTATCGGGGATTGAGTCGTTTCAAAGCTTACCGGTACTGCTTCGTTTTGAAAGCCCTCCCTTGGCTATATGATGTGAAGCCAATTCCATAATATGTATATGAGCTATTGTAATATTGAACTATCTCACTTGGTACTACTTTTTGACTTATAACTTTACCACTAGGCATGTTACTTATTTTGTTTAAACTTGACCAATGATCATACCGTATTTCACTTATTCCGTTCGAATATAAATCCATCCTGAGCTCAGGGAAAAGCATCGATCGTCGGTGCAACAATCGGTCGATTTGTCCGTTCAAATACATGACTTAATCCATCCTGAGCGCTGGGAAAAGCATTGTTCGTCAGCGCAACAATCTATCGATTTGTGAGCTCACGATCGATCCATCTCTGGTGCAGTGCTATCGATCGATCATGCAGATCCATCCGCAGCGCGTAACAGTAATACATTGTTCGAATCACTGATTATTAAAGTTTGTCAATGTTGCGTGTTTTGAAAGTTAATCACTTTCAAATCATTGTACGATCATTGTATTTGGTGGACCTACCTGTACTTATATTAACTCAAACCACTAAAATTAAGTTTGAATCCATTGTTCAAAACACTGATTAAAGATTTTCAAATACCGTATATAAGTTAATCTCTTTCAAATCATTGTACAGTATCATTAATTTTGGTTTGAATCCTTTCTTTAATCTTTATCAATGGTGGGCCTACATATATTGTCTCAAACCACGAAAGTAATCCATTGTTCGAATCACTGATTAAAGTTTTTCAATGTTACGTGTTTTGAAAGTTAATCTCTTTCAAATCATTGTACGATCATTGTATTTGGTGGACCTACCTGTACTTATATTAACTCAAACCACTAAAGTTTGAATCCATTGTTCAAAACACTGATTAAAGATTTTCAAATATATGGGCCGGGTTGGTAAGGAAAGACGGGCCAAGTTGGCACCGAGTTGGTAATGCAAGACGGGCCGAGTTGGGCCTACACCATGCCCTGTACTGGCAATATAGGTGATGATTACAATAAGTCCTGGGGGGGTGAGGTGGGCAGATCCCCCCCTTAACCCATCGTGGATCCATCCGGATCCCTAATTATGCCCCCTTGAAACACGAAAATCTGAACCAAATGTTGCCTCGATTCTGTGCGATATTTGCGTTTAGCGTTTACGTTGAGGGACCCGCAGAGGGCCGCTCTTAGGCGGCATGATATGCAGGGGTTGTGCATTAGGACTAGTGGTTGGGGACAGGATCAGGATTAGGGATGTAATGATATTTTTATTTTTTTTTTTTTTTTTTTTTAAGAGACAATGCACGGAGGAAGGAAAAACACAGATAAAACAAAAAGGTCCATGTGCCTAAAGGCATCCTCCATTCATAAAATGTTTGTAACAACTGGATTTAAACATTTGTAGATTGTAAGTTTGTGGAAAACAATTCGAGGGAAGTGAATTCCAAAGAGTAGTAGCTCTGGGGATAAATGAATTCTGATAAGCAGAAGTTCTGCATTGTGGAGGAGAAAATGTAAATTCATGGGCGCTCTCAGCTGCCCTAGTTCTACGGGGAAAGATGTGGAGAGGCGGCACAATTGAAGCAAGTTTCTCGGAACAATTGCTGTGAAAATATCTGTAGAATAATGCAAGGGATGCAACGTTTCTTCGTATGGATAATGTAGGAGAATTTGTGATCCTAGTTCTAAATGAATCTAGGGAGGGGCTATTAACTACATGAAATGGGAGTTAGTTCCACTCTTGGATGCTGCGGGGAAAAAATTATTGTCTAAATATGTCCGTGCTTGCCTGATACATGTGGTATTTTAGGTTGTGGCCGCGTCTCGTAAATCGTATACTTGTAGGGTATATGTCTTTGTCTATTACAGCTGGGTCCCCGACTATGCTTGAATTTGGTGGATGAACGAGGTCGCATAGACCGAACTCGTATAAATCGAAACATGTATCTTATGGGATGTAATTAATTTGGTGGATGGACGGTCCCGAGTTTAGGGGTTCAACTTCATATTACCGTCATCTGGGGTGTCATCGGACATTTTGGATAATATGTAAACAAAAATAGAATAGAGAGAAAGGAGAATTGGATTGTGAAAAACAAATGTGTAGTATTTAAGAGGAATGTTGTAACTAAATATAGGATAGGCCTAAACTCATAATGTAAACTATCTATCTATCTATCTATTGCCTGACGCCGTGATCCCCAAAGGGGTGGCCACGAACGAACCGCCCCCATGCACCTCTGTCCCCAGTCAGTCGACGCCCCTCCCCCCAACCAGCACCGCCTTCGTTCATGTAGTTCCTCACTCCATCCTTCCACCTCATATTCGGTCTACCTCTCCCCCTCTGTCCCTCCACCTCGCTCTCGTACACCCTCTTAGTCATTCTCTCGCTTTCCATACGTTCCATATGGCCGAACCATCTCAAGTTGTTCCTTTTCACACTTTCCAGCACATCTACCTCCACACCACACCTCCTTCTTACTTCCTCATTAGTCTGTCTATCCCTCCATGTAACTCCGCACGCACTCCTTAAGTAATTCATTTCCACTGCTCTCACTCTTGGTCTGAGTCTCTCAACCAACGTCCATGCTTCGCTTCCGTAAGTCAGTGTCGGGATTACCACACTGTCATGCAAGGACTTCTTCACTTCCATACTGACCACCCTATTTCTTGTTACTGCTTTTAGCGTTCCTACAACCCTCTTCCCCTGTTGTACCCTCTCCCGCACCTCTTCATCCATAGTCCCATCTTTACTCAACACACTGCCCAGATACTTAAAAGAGTTGACGATCTCCATAGCCTGACCGTTCAGCTTCACCTCACACTCTGTGACTTCACCCCTTTCGAAGACCATAACCTTGCTCTTCCCCGTATTTACCTTCAAATTCCGTTTTTCGCACACTGTTCCAAACTCATTTACCAGACCCTGCAACTCCCATTCATTATCACTCATCAGAACTGTATCATCCGCAAACAGCAGTATAGGTAGCTTCCACTCAATTCCCTCCCTTTTCAGCGATACACCAACATCCACTGCTCTTGATAGTATTTCTTTCATAACTCCATCCATATATACAGTAAACAACCACGGGGACATCACACACCCCTGTTTCAAACCAACATTCAGGTCAAAGAACTCGCTCTGCTCACTCTCCACACGTACTGCCGCCTTTGCACCCTCATACATGCTCTTCACTGCTTTCAGCAACTTGCCCTCTACTCCGTATATTCTAAGTACTTTCCACAAACCTTCTCTATCCACTCTGTCATAGGCCTTCTCCAAGTCCATAAAGGCAACATACACCTTTTGTTTCTTCTCCAGATACTTCTCCACAACACAATTCAGGGTAAAAATCTGATCTACACATCCTCTTCCCTTCCTAAAACCTCCCTGCTCGTCGCCTATCCATTTCTCCGTTCTCACTCTCACTCTCACTCACTACCCTACTGTATACCTTCCCTACTACGCTTAGAAGACATATTCCTCAGTGGTTACCACACACTCCTCTTTCCCCTTTGCCCTTATATAGGGGGACTACTATGCCAGTCTTCCAGTCATCGGGTGCACTCCCCTTCTCCCATGCTAGTTTGCACATTTTCCATACCCATTCTATCACTATCTCACCACCATACCTCAACATTTCCCCACACACTCCATCTGTTCCTGGTGCTTTCCCCAACTTCACTCTTTTCATGGCTTCCCACACTTCTGACCTCCTGATCCCCACCTCCTCCTCCACTACTTCTCTTCTTCTCCCTCCCATACCATATCCAGCTATGTTTGCTGGCTCTTCATTCCTTTCATTTAGCAACTCACTGAAGTACTCCCTCCATCTTTCGACTCTCTCTTGCTTCTCGGCTAGCATTCTCCCATTCTTATCTTTCACACCCTTACTGTTTCCCTTGCTACCTTCCCTAACTTTCTTGACTTCTTTCCAGAACAGTTTCTTACTCTCCCTCCATTTTACACTCAGATTCCTTCCAAATTCCTCATCTACTCTTCTCTTACTTTCCTTCACTACTCTCTTCACCACCCTCTTACTCTCCACGTACCTCGCTCGTTTCTGTCTCTCGGAATCTTCATTCCCTCTACTACCCAACCCCTCTCTATATGCTTTCTTCTTTTCTTCCACAGCTATTCTTACCTCTTCTGTCCACCATGCTGTACCTTTCACTCCCCTCCTTCTTCTCCTCACTCCACACACCTCCTCACATGCTGCACAGATCTCATCCTTAAACACCTTGCTCATCTCCTCCACTTCCTCCATAACTTCCAGGTCGAACCCACCTAGTCGTCTTTCCACTGCTCTCCTGTACTCCTCCCTGACTTCCTCCTCCTGCAACCTCTCCACCCTCCTCACCATTCCACCCTCCTCTCGCCTCCCTCCCGCTCTCCTCACCCACTTCTTTTGTATCCTAACCTTAGCTACCACTACATAATGATCAGACAGACCCCCTCCAATACCCCTATACACCCTAGCATCCATCACAGATTTCTTCATTCGTTCATCCACACATACATAATCAATCAATGACTTTCGTTCCACCACTGTCTTATCCTTCATCGTCAACATCCGTTTCCACGTGTACCTGTGGATCATTCTGTGTCGGAAGAAGGTGTTGGCTATCCACAGCCTCCTCCCCACACATACGTCCACAAGTGCACTACCATTCCCATTCACCTCTGATGGTACCCCCCACCCTCCCACCACTCCCTCAACTTTCCTATCACCCACCTTACCATTCATATCCCCAATCAGAAATATTCTTTCGTTCTTGTCAAACTTCTCCAGGCACGCCTCCACATTCATCCAGAACTCCTCTTTCTTTCTTTCTTTCAAGTATATCCTCTGTCGGGGCATACACGCATACAATCACCCACGTTTGTATTCCTACTTTCATTCTCACCCACAATCCTTGAACCCACAGACCCATACTCTCTTACACATTCCTTCCATTTGCTACTTACAAACAAACATGCACCTTCTCTCGCTGTTCCTTCACTCACTCCAGCACACACACCCATTCCACACTCCCACTCTCTCACATCTGAACCTTTCCATTTGGTCTCTTGTCATTCCACATACATCCAGCCTGGCATTCACTAACACTTCCAGAACCTCTCTCTCTTTTGTGCCATCATTCATGCCACTAACATTCCACGTAGCCATTCTCAGAATGTCCGAAGGCATGTCCTTAGTCGGTCGTGGTTCGTCAACGTTGGTTCCGTCCGCATCCGAGGCTGTTCGTTCGTTTTTCTTTGCTTAGATATTTTTTCCGGGTGGGGGTCGCAAGCCCACTGACCCAACCTCTTTAGTCGCCTCTTACGACACGCAGAAGGCACGTGGGGCATATTCTATTCCCTAACCCCCACGGGGGGTTATTACATACGTAATACAGTATGTGGGAAAAATTAGTGAATATGAAACAAAGATTTTTTTTTTTTTTGTATGTGTGTCAAACTTCTACCGACCATAAGTAATGGGATGTTGTGAAAACAATTGACCTACACCAGAATGTTCTACAACTATGTGAGAGGCTATACACATAATTACTTTTTCCCCAAAGTCCATAGTATACTGCTTATAGCCATAACAATATACAGTTGGTCCTTCGGTAATGCGGCTAATGTGTTCTGGTTACCTCCCGTGTTAGCAAAATCCGCTTTACCGAACCCATATGTTTACATGTTAAAGGTACCTTGGTGTTCTGGGGATTTCCACAAAGTCCACTTTTTCTCCATAGAAGCCTATATTATAATAATAAATTCAATTATAAAGGTTATTTTATATGTGCATTGGGTTGATTTGCCCATTGCAACTCTTACCTCTGAATAAATGAAGTGTTGCATCCCCCCCGTCCCCTCCCCCCCTGGATCCATTGCCGTCACTGTGATGAAGTTGATAGTCTGGTAGCTCTCGCCGCCAGCCATTCGTTGATAAGGCGTGGTCCCTCCCCAGCTTCAGCATCAGAGTCCTCGAAGCCACTGTAGTCGGCATCTGATACAACCGACAGTAAATCGTCTGGTGGCTGAGGGTCGGAGTCAGAGTCTGAGTCACTCGACGCCACTTGTTCCTGTTGCTGTGCTCGTTGGCGAAAGAAATCTGTTATTCATGTCTGCTGGCGTGCATTTATCCTGTCGTGAAACATATCAAAGTAGGGCTGGATGGCAGCAGTAAAGCTTGCTATTATCTGTGCTGAACGGTCATGTTTGGGATCAAAGTTGTTCATGTGATGGCTGAGGCGTTGACAATTCTACAAAATCCCGTAGACCAGGAGTGTTCGGCTCTTCCTGGGGTTCGTCTTCTTCTCGGTGTTCTTCCTCTGCCTGCTCCTCCTCTTCCAAATCCTGCAGTAGGTCCTCGGCATCAGGCTCCTGTAGTGGCTGAATTAAACCTTGAATATCTTCTGGCCCCACTTCATCCATCCCGGGCACACGTCTGGCAACCTCGACTGCTCTCTCCACCACTGCTTCAAGCCTGACTGGCTCATCAGGTAAATCCAGCTTGTGCCCAGGTAACCCCTCTAGAACATTCCTCCAGGCATGGTGGATTGTAGCTCTTGTGACATCAGCCCAAGCTTCCACCATTGTATCCACTGCGTTCTTAATATGAAACCTTTTCCAAAAGGCATGAACTGTACTGCTCCGTCGGCGGGTTCCTGTTGCTATTGTTGTCGTTGTTGTGGAGGCGAGTTTGGTGCAGGCTCATTGAGTGGTGGGGGAGAGTCAGGGCCAGACAGTTCTTCGAGCGGTGGGAGAGAGTCAGAGACTGATTCATTGTCTGACATCTGTAGCAGTTCTTCTTGGGTGTCAGTGGCAGTGTCGAGCATCAGGAAAGTTTTAGTGGCGTATGCACCCTTAAAACACGCTATCACCTCCTGGTCAAGGGGTTGTAGCAGGGACGTATTGTTGGGGGGCATGAACATCACTTTTACGTTTGGGTGCCGATCAACCAACAATCTGGAATGTCCTGGTGCGTTGTCAAGCAGTAACAGTACTTTAAAAGCAATGTTTTGGTGGGTACAAAATGTTTCTAAGTCCTTCACAAAATAATTGTCGAACCATTCGAGGTTCAACGCTGACGACATCCAGGCCTTCTTGTTGCTCATCCAGTTCACATTCAACTTGGCCATGTCCATATTGCGATAAGGCCTTGGGCGCTTTGCCTTATGAATGATTAGAGGCTTCATCTTGCAGGTGCCAGAAGCATTGCAGGTCAACAAGATGGTTACACATTCTTTGGCCATTTTGTAGCTCCTTGCTGCCTTCTCCTTGCGAGAAATGTAAGACCTTTCAGGCATTTTCTTCCAGTTGACTCCCGACTCGTCGCAGTTAAAAATCTGATCCAAGTTGTAGCCATCGGCCACAATAACCTCACGCAAGAAAGCAGGGAATTCGTTGGCTGCAGCATGGTCGGCGCTTGCTGTCTCTCCCGTTATCAGAACACTTTTCATTTTGTTTCGTTTATTAAAGGACACGAGCCACCCAGCAGATGCCTTAAAGGGTTTGGGGTTCTGTACATTGTTCATTCGAGCCACTGCTGCATAATATTTCTTGGCTTTTTCTCTGATCATCCGTCCGTCTGTCGGCACATGATTCTTATTTTGCCTCCCCAAATAACGCACCATTAGCTTCTCTGTCTTCTTTAGGATGACATTTCCCACTTTAACCGACGCCTGAGTACCCTCTACGGTGTTTCCCTTCATAATGTTGGCAATCTTCTCCCTGTCCTTCCAAATGGTGCGAATTGTACTCTCGTTAACATCGTGTCGTCTTGCCAACTCAGCTTGTCTCTTCCCCTTCTCTAACTCCTTCACGATGTCATATTTCTGTGCGTACATAAAGATACGTCGCTTCTTGGGTGGCATGGCGGCGAGGTCAAGTCACAGAAAAAAAGGCACTTTGAGAACCACGGCCTGTGTTACAACACACGCGGTGGGGGGGGGTCGGTACGTGAGACGAACAATGGTGGAACTGGAGAAGGACGCTGGGGAGGGAATGACATACCCGGACGAGCCGCAAGTGACGTCACTGGACCAGGGAGGGAGACGGAACAGCCTCGCCCGGCCCAGGAGAGAGAAAACTGCCCAGCTGGACCCCGCGCCAGTGTAAGTATTGACCGTGCTAGCAAAATTTTGGATATTTCGGGTGTACCGCGTGCCACCAAAACCGCGTTTCCAAAACATGCGTTACCGGAGGACCAACTGTACTTTTCATGTTTCCCAGATTTAATGGGGTGACTTCGTACGTAAGTTGGGGTGACATCGGACATTACCAAAAGTAAATGTACCGGCATGTATGTATGTATATTTATTAATGGCCCCTCCATCATTGATGATATGCCTATTACTGTAGTATAATACTGTAGTCCCCTTTCAAGCGCCCGCGGGTAGCCAGTTTGAATCGACCGCCGTGGGGAGAAAGAGTCCTACGTCATAAGTGCAACGCTAATTCTCTTATGGAATCGTCTTATGATTGGGTACTCACTACGAAAAAACTCGAAAAAATTAAAAGGGAAAATAAACTTAAAATATGTTATATACTGTATAATGCTTTCCATCTCGGTGGATTTCTTGCGGATTCTATCCCTGACGCTGCTCCCTGAGCCGCCATACTTCCTTCCTCTCTCCGCGGTCGTACCGAGTGGTGGTGCGCAGCCTGTGCTCCTGCATTATTCTTCGTTCGCTCTCTTCTTGTGAGTCCTTACTCATTTGTATATATCTGAGTTGTATTGAACAGGTTTTAGATTAGCTAGCACAGTTTACCCCATTGGTATGCCCGCAGGAAGTGTTAAAATAGGGTACTATTGTACAGACGTCACCGTGTCCCCCGGGAGCAGCGTTTCATGTACAGTACTGTATTAATGTTTTTTGTTTCTATGCGTCTTAGTTCTTGCTCTTATCTACTAGTTAGGAGGCTACTGTATCCGCAAGATTATGCTTCAGGCCGTCTCTAAGAGGTAGTTGCATTATAGTTTTTCTTGCAGACACACTAGTTCAAGGGTTGCCACACGTGGTGCGGAACCTTCTAGTGTCCGAGTCTGCGTTTTCCCTCTCTCGTGGGACCTTCGCCATGGGCTACTGCTGTGTCTTCAGGAGGGACCTTCGCCTTGTGCAGCTGCTATGTCTTCAGGAGGTAAGGTACCAACCAAGATGATGATTACTACGAGCCTCGTGGCCAGCTTCAGTAGGGGTCTCCTTAGTGGGCTAGGGGTAATATTTTATTAATAAAAAAATATGTTACTATTGTAGCCCTAAGGTGATACACCTTAGGGCTACAATAGTAACATACACTCATGCTTGTGTTGCATGAGTGATTATTTTACATGTTTACAAGGACCCAGGAGACGTCCTGTTGGTGTGGGGTTTTTGGGGGTGTCTGTCTTTCACAGATAAGGCAACACCTTTGATAGTTTTGGTTGTTCTTTCCGGCGGGCTATTCGGTGTAGTCGCCTTTTTCTCGCCACGCCGGCGAGGAGAACGAACCAATGATCCCCAGAGTGGTGTGCTGTACCACTTACCTCCCGGCAGAAATGCTAATTCCTAAGGTAAGTATCTCGGCCCGCCGAGTGAACTCGCCCGACCGATAGCCTCACCCGGCATGACTTCTACGCACAGCGCAACAGTCAAGTGTGACAATACTATCTCTCTAGTCCAAATAGTAAATAAGATAGTACAAGGCTAAAGTTTTAATGGGCCAGTGACACATGGTCACAGGTAAGCAGTTCAAACAAATTGAAAAACCAAAGTTTTTCACTGTCAGGCCCAGCGGAAGGTTAGAGTAGCAGTGGCTATGGCTATTTTTCCGGCGGACTTGTGGTAGGATGTGTGAAACCTCTCGGATTATCCTTATGAGCATTGATTCCTGGAAATGTTCTATTTCCAGATCACGACACATAGTAGCAGCACAGGCAGCAGGTGAGGAGCCGATCACGGCGGGGGGGGGTTTTGTCCTTATCCATCAATGCTATTCACTCTATGCACTACTCCTACCTGCTCTCTTTTACCAGTAATAGCACACAAACTATGTGTAAGATGTGTAAAATGCCTTGACAGATCACGGGGCATCTGGGTGTCTAAGAAATGCGCCGTGTGCTTAGAAATGCGTACGGCGCTATTCGAGAAGAGAGATCATTCATGCCTACTGGCATTAACCCTTCTGGCCCGGGCTTGCCCTCCTAAGGATGTTGTTGAGATCCGGGCGATTTGGCCGAAAAACATCTACGCCTAGGCTACCGTATCTTTGTTATTTTAACTGCTAGAAAATGTTCACACATCTTTAAACGTACTGCGGTTTCCAATCTGTAGACTGGCATTGAGTAGAGCTCTCTAAGTCAACTGGTTCAGTTGTGATGATGATTTCAGTGGAGCCAATATTGCAGAGATGTTGCCAATATGGGGGCTTTTTAGACACTAATTTCGTCATGACGTCAGAACAATAACATTGAGGAGTCTTCTCCTTCTTGTTTTCGGAGGTGCGGTGATGAACGCTTGGGTTTGTTGACATACGTCGTACGCACGGCGTTCGGACCAAGCTTAATTAGGCTATTAAGCTCATGCCTTAGATAAGGCATACCGGGTAGTGGCCCTTCTTTCGTGCTGTCCTTACCTAAGGCAGACCAGGTAGGAAGGGTTAAAGTGGCCCCCCCACTTTCTGAGTGCTAGAAACGCCACTGACTTTATTAATTTCCATCTGTATCTAGCTATCTCCCTTATTTATTATATACTGTATTAATTTCCATCTATATCCAGCCATCTCCCTTATTTATCAGCTTTTATATTTGTTATTTGGTCTCTATGGAATCTGAATCATTTCTGATTTGATAGGCTAAATAAAATAATTATACCACTAACTCATAATGAGCAAAATGACAAGTCTATTAAAAGAATGTTAAAAATTTTGTTCCCCAATCTTTAACACTTTCCCTGGGAGAGATGTTCCTGAACGTCATGGCAATTTACAGCAAGCTACAGGTTTTTAAAGCCTCTTAAAGCCTGTAAAATCGAGTGCAAGAGAGCGAGAGCGCAACAGGCCACACGTCCTTCTCTCAGCCAGGCAGCTGAGGCACTGAGGGCTCTGATTCAGAGTCTCATGACATATACAGTGCTGCCAAAAGCAAATGTAGCGAGAATTGCTAATTTTAGCGAATGTATGATAGCGCTGCGGGTGAACCCCGCGAGCTACAAATCTCATTCTGGCGTCATTTTAAAGATATTTTCGTCTACTTTTCGGCTGAATACTGTAGGCCTACATTTAATTTCATTCAGACACTTGCCTAATCAATCAGGAGTGCCTGAATGATCTCTAATATGGCGGAAATATGGCCGCAGCTTAAGTGGTAAATATTTCAGCTGAGCTCACTGAGAAGTGAAAGCGATCGATAACGTTCGCGAAAATAGGTGTTATGAAACAGAGACTTAACTTTCTGAAACGATAAGTTGTCAATACGCCTGTCTTATACCTGCTTATCTCTGTAAATAATATATGTTCAATAACCAACCAGATATCATGATGATGTACCTTCATTCAGCTTGAAAATGGTAAAAACTGTAACTTTCTGGGTAGTCTGGTAGATATGTGAGCAACTCAAAAGCAATGACAACTTTTTAGGTTTGTGCTTGAATGTGCATGCGTGTGTATGTGTGTATGTATAGGTCAGGCGATCAATATTCTCTATATATGTGTGTGTGCGTGTCAATGTCGTGGCCGGGGGTGAGACGATACACTCAGTCTTACTGACAAAGGCAAGATTTGGGCTCATGCATGTTGCCACTCTATCACGTGATAAGGAGGGAAGTTGGGGAAATGGTGGGTGAAAGTAGGGAGAGGCATGGGGGGGGGGGCTACAACAAAATTTGCTTGTGTGGCGAAAAAATGCTTGAGTCAATTCCGATTTGCTGAGAGGGGGAAAGGGGTGCGTCTCCTTAGGTCCAGCAAAAATTCTGATGTCCAAAAGAGACGCATTTTTCAAACTGATGCCATACCACACTGGTAGACAGCCCATTACAGCCATTCTCCCCACTATGTATGGTATACATAATGTTGAGTTTCCTTCACCTGAGATAGAAGAAAAGGTTATTATGCTTAATAATGTTACCGAAATAAACACAAATTTACAAGGTCCCAAGCAGACGCAACCCAGCTACCCTAAGCAGACGCGCGTCTCCTTAGGTTTTGCGCAGTGCGTCTCTATTGGTCCCAGGGTAGCCCTTGTTCTAGTTAAGGCAGCTCTGTCAATGGTGAAGGAAACTCAACCATATTCATACAAGACAGAGAGGTGAATATAGCTTTCTACCACTGTGGTGTACACCCTTCTGGCATCAGTTTGAAAAAATGCGTCTCTATTGGATTTTGTTTTTGTTGCTGGTCCTATGGGGACGCACCCTCTCTCCCCTTCAGCCGTGCAAGTAAAAGCCTCTTGGTAATGCAGGGGTATACTTCAACTCATGCACTATCAACCTACAATAACAGAAAAGAAGATCAAATTAGGGAACTGTGAGAAATTTGGCTTTTTAAAAAAGTAAATTCTTAGGTTTTCCGTAAGGAATTTGCGAAAACATGATTTTTTTTTTAGTTCATCTCATCTCGCACAATAACATATGACAATAAAAAGCTGGTACTATGTGAGCATATTAGGTGATTTTTTTTTTAGTTCATCTCATCTCACACAATAACATGACAATAAAAAGCTGGTACTATGTGAGCATATTAGGTGATAGTTAAATAATGTTTTGGCCCACCATTCATGCATCTATCTACTCATCCTATGCCTGTGCATGTTTTTTTGTTTCAAGTGCGTCTCCTTTGGTCCAGTCTTCTGCATTGGGCATCTTACCCTATATAGGCCTAGTCAATATTGATTCCTATCGAATACAATAATATAAAAAAGCTCAATAATGAATCAATATTGAAAATAAATTACTAATAAAATCTACCAAATATATTTAATATGAACCAACAGTCAGCTGAGCGTCGGTCTCTGTTTACTAAAGGGTATCTGTTTACTCGAGTGCCGAAAATTGATAATTCGTGAATCTCGTAAGGTTGTGAACTTAAATTGAATTGAATTGGGGAAAATATAGCTTGTAGATGATGTTGGTGGCATAAACTGTATTGGAAATAGTCTTTGTTTTAATAAAGGGACTTTTTACTGATGTGCATTGGTGCGCAGACAGTACTGTACAGTGCTTTGAAAAAATAGCTTAGGCCTAGGCCTACTTTGTACAATCGAGTATCATATAGGCTATATCTGGCAGATTAGGACTTTTGGCACTTTCGGACAGGATTCTCCCCCAATTAGTCCGGTTGGGCGAGGTTCTACTGTAATTAGATATGAGAGATAAAAAGATTGAAAGGTCGTTAGGTCCATGTGAGCGTAAAATGTGCAAATTATGAAATAAGCCTATACTCTCTGAAAAGATAAGGTGTCAGAATCATACGTTCAGCCTTACATAAAAGATAGGGGAAATGTTTTTATTTGCTGCTTGTTCATAATAATTATTAATGTAATTGTTGGATAGTATTTTTTTTCGTTCCATTGCATTAGAAACTAAACAATGATTAAAAAGACATGAAACAATAAATAATTATGTTCATAAATAAGGAAGAGGCAGAAGATAGATACAGTAGATTGATACGGGGAAGAGGTCGTTCGGTCCATGCAAGCGATAATGTGCGACAATTTATGACATTTTTAGCGCTATTTTTTTTGTATATATTCGTACCGATACTATATAATTTTTTTACTATTTTCTGTCTGTCTCTTTTACTGTCCTACTTTTCCTTCTGGGGATGGTAGGCTAGGAATCCTCTCCTTGTAAATTTCATCTACTAGACGAGACAGAGAAAGGGGCGAGGGAATGCGAAAGTGGTCCCAAACAATACAAATTGGAACTTTAATTGTTGTTTCTGTTCGATCTCTGTCTCCAGTCGGCCACCCCCAGCTATGGAGTGTGTATGAGTATATACATACATACCGTCAAATGGGGCAATGTGAATCAAATTTTTACATTTTTATATACACTAAGGTTTGTAATTAAAATTGTAGAACATTTAAGGAGCTTTATTTAATACTATATGAAACTTTAATCTTTAAACTACATGTGTACCATATTTTAATCCAAATCTAAATGAAATTTATTGTGTTTTAAAAATAAATATAAAAAAAGGTGAAACATACATGTGCTGGGGCAAACGGAATCACTGATTCGGTTTGCCCCAAATGGTACTGAGGGGTAATAGGAATCAATTTAAAAAATTAAACTAAAATCAAATTAATTAGATAAACCATAAACATAAGCAATTAATAAAGTAAATACACACTATATTTCACATTTAATCAAGAAAATAACCAATATTTTCCACATTCATTGGCAAAAATGGGCTGACTATACCTTGTAATTATAATCCATTTCAAAAATATAAATTAAATGGAACTAATTATATAAAAGTAAAATTAAGCAATTACTGTACTAAAATAAATAAACGTATTTGACATTGTATTAAGAAAATATACCATTATATCACACATATTACACCAGCAGGCCACTAAATTAATCTCTATTGAAATGCATTGTGGCTCTGTGAAACATATTACACATTCAGGTGTCTATCATATGAGCAGGCCACTAAATTCATCTCTATCGAAAAATACTGTGGCTTTGTTTGAATATTACAGTTTCAGTGTCTTCACAACGTCCTTTCTGTCAACGGTGCACTCATCCTTATTTGCGGGGGCCTTAAAAGCCATCAGGAGATGATAGGTTAGAGTGCCTCTTCATAAAACCATGCACTCAGAAACTAATATTAAAAGGTATAAACAGTCATAAAATGTAGCCCCCCATGGGTGATTCGCATTGGCCCGTATGGTGATTCACATTACCCCGTATGGTGATTCGCATTGCCCCGAAGACATTAAACCGTTATATTTTGTCAAATACTTCATTGATACTAAAGTTTTTCTTTCCAGAACCTTGTTTATACCTTCCTTCTTGTTGTTGTTGTTGTTCCCCAAGCTGCCTGACCGAGCAGCCCCAAGGCCCTGAGCAAGGCCAAGGCCATAACCGAGCGCCCCCACAGAACCCTCTCTGCCGACCACAATAAAGCCTGGGTGACCGAAGCCACTCCATGGCGGGGAGCTGAGGAGGATGCAGAAACGCCCGGGAAACCAAAGCCCCACCCAGGGCCCTGTGCCCCTCAGCAATTATGAAGAGAAAGTTGAGGGGCAAAGGAAAAATGTGACTTTGGATTCCAATCTTGGTAGATTGGGAGGTCAATCCACGGAAGAGATGCCGTCACTCGAGATCTATAAAATATATAAGTAAAAGGAACAGTCAGAGTAAGCTATGGGTATGGCAGAGATCGCTCAGTACTCACTCTGATAGACCAGCCCATCACCTTCCTTGTTTATATATTTGTTGGCTGTCTTGAAACTTGTATTGTCCTCTTCGCAGGAAACACTAGCGGCTACAGTTTAAAAACCCTGAACAAAATATAAAAAAATAAAACCAGTCGGGGTTGTTTATTTTCATCATTATGGACAAAACAATGATTGCAAATGAAAGAACATTAAAAAATTAACAAAATGAAATGCAGTTTTATAAATTTAAATAGAAAATAAGCCTTTCAGAGCTTTTGATTCGTTTTGCCCCCTAATAAATCGTATTGCCCCGTGTGATTCACTTTCCCCATTTGACGGTACATACAGTATATACATACATGCCGGTACATTTACTTTTAGTAATGTCCGATGTCACCTCAAATTACGTACAAAGTCACCCCATTAAATCTGGGAAACATGAAAAGTATCTTGTTATGGCTATAAGCTGTATACTATGGACTTTGGGAAAAAAGTAATCATGTGTATGGGGTCAGATAACTAAAACATTCTGGTGTAGGTCAATTGTCTTCAAAACATCCCATTAGTTACAATCAGTAGACATTTGACACACATACAAAAAATGTATTGTCTTAGTTTCATATTCACTAACTTTTCCCACACATTACATAAATGGGTTTACATTATGAGTTTATCCTACATTTAGTTACAACATTCCTCTTAAATACTACACATATGTTTTTCACAACCCAACTCTCCTTTCTCTCTATTCTATTTTGTTTACATGTTTTCCAAAATGTCCGAAGTTGTTCACCTGTCCGATGACACCCCAGATGACGGTAGTTTTTTAATTGATTGGTTGATAATGGCTGTTATAGCATGATCACATCTTAGTATGGCATCTTAGGCTTTGAATAATTTTTAAATGATAAAACTTTCTTGTTAGCTACCATAACAAACACATGTTTATAACTCTGTTAATAACAATTACTGTCCAGATGAGGTGCGATGGAGATGCTGGAGGAAGGTTCAGTTGTAAAGTTGGAGAGTGAAGAGACAACACAATGTGAAGAGGAAGGGTTGGACTTTGAAGAAACCAATGAAATTAAGTGTGAAGAGGAATGGTCAGACTTTAAAGGAACTGAGGAAGTGTTAGAGAGTGGAAAAGAGAAGATTGATGAAATTCAACCCATATACTGTGTAGATGTAATTCTGGATAATATTTCAAGTGAGAGTTCTGATGACAATTATGAAAAAGAAATCCACGACACAGGACCTCTAAAGCAAAAAGACAAGAAACATCAGTGTAAGGTCTGTGGTAAAGATTTCTCACTGAAGGGTGACCTCACTAAACATTTACTAGTACATTCAAAGATAAAACCATTTAGGTGTGATTATTGTGATAAAGGTTTCTCACGGAAGGGTCACCTCACCAGACATTTACTAGTTCATTCAGGAGTAAAATCGTTCAAGTGTGATCATTGTGATAAAGGTTTCTCACAGAAGGGTACCCTCACTAATCATTTATTAGTACATTCAGGAGTAAAACCATATAAGTGTGATTATTGTGATAAGGGTTTCTCTGAGAAAGGTGGCCTCACCAAACATTTACGAGTACATTCAGGAGTAAAACCATTTAAGTGTGATCAATGTGATAAAGCTTTCTCACAAAAGGGTCACCTCACCACACATTTACTAGTACATTCAGGAGTAAAGCGATTCAAGTGTGATCATTGTGATAAATGTTTCTCTGAGAAGGGTACCCTCACCTCACATTTACTAGTTCATTCAGGAGTAAAACCATTCAATTGTGATCAATGTGATAAAAGTTTCTCACAAAAGAGTACCCTCACCACACATTTACTAGTACATTCAGGAGTTAAACTATACAAGTGTGATCAATGTGATAAAGGTTTCTCACAAAAGGGTCACCTCACCACGCATTTACTAGTACATTTAGGAGTAAAACCGTTCAAATGTGATCATTGTGATAAAAGTTTCTCACGGAAGGGTCACCTCACCACACATTTATTAGTGCATTCAGGAGCAAGACCATTCAAGTGTAATCTTTGTGATAAATGTTTCTCTGAGAGGGGTACCCTCACCAAACATTTACAAATTCATTCTGGAGTATAACCATTTAGGTGTGATCATTGTGATAGAGGTTTCTCACAGAAGGTCACCTTGCCACATATTTACTAGTACATTAAAAAATATAACGGTTCACGTGTGAGGATTTAATGAAGGTTTCTCACAAAAGGATGACCTCGCCACACATTTACTAGTACATTCAAGTGGGGTTCACACAATCCATGAGTATGACCAAGAGTTCAGCCGAGTTCGGCAACCCTCCCTCGTCACATAATCGGAGATAACTGACCAGGAGTTCAGCAGAAGACGAGTGTTTTATGAGGTTGTTACACCTGCCATAAGATTTAGTATGCAAATTGACGAGTCAGTACGTAGCCGCAAATAGTTACGAGTCACCACACATTGGGTGAATAAAAAGGTAAAAAATGGTCCACGAGTAGGCACGAGTGCCGTACAAATGGCTACCACTTTGCTATGAACATTAAGAGTGTGCGCGATTACGTAATGAGTGTCGAAAAACAAATTTCCCTGATGCCCTGAGGGGCATATAAAAGGAGCGGATGGGAGTCAGACCCGGCATTTGCAGTCACCCTAGAACCCTCCTGAACTTCACAATGGCCTGCCTGTCCCGCAAAATGGAATTACTGAAGCTGCCGGTTGAATTGGCATGTGAATCTGTAAATATTGATGTCGCACCATGCTGGGTAGTGCTTGATAGACAGATGAAACAGCATAGGAGAAGAGCCCTGTGGAAAAGTTCTTGGCTCCTGCACTGTCCTCAGTTCAGCCAGTTCGATCAACTGCAAGTGGAGGATGCCTCTGGTTTTGGAAGTTTGTTGCAGATGCATGTTAACATGTTTAAGGAGCTGCTAGGTAGAGTAGGCCCCCATATTGAGAAGCAGAACACATTCTGGAGGGAGGCATTGTCACCTGGGTTGAGGTTGGCAATTACGCTACGGTACCTGTCGACTGGAGCCAGCTACAAGACCCTACAATATTGCATCAAAGTTGCCCACAGCACCATATCACTAATCTTACCCGAGACCTACGAGGCCATAATTGCAGAGTACCAGGATGAGGAGGTCATGTCCTGCCCCAAGATGCCTGAACAGTGGAAGGAGGTGGCCTCCCTGTTCTCCCACAAATGGAATTTTCTCCTCGCAGTAGGTGCTTTGGATGGGAAGCATGTTGCCATCAGATGCCCCCTCAATGGTGGATCAAACTACTACAACTATAACGGTTTCCACTCCATTGTGTTCATGGCATTGGTGTATGCTGATTACAAGTTCCTTTACTGTGATGTTGGTGCAATTGGATGTTCTTCTGATGGGGGATTATTCTCTGCCACTCCACTCAGGAAATCTCTGGAGGATAACACTGTCGGTCTGCCTTCACCAGAGCCTCTACCTGGTGGTAGCCGAACGGTATCCTACTGCCTGCTTGGAGAAGACACATTCCCACTGAGGGATTGGATGATGAAACCCTTCCCACACCGAAACATGACAAGACCAGAGCCCATCTTGAACTACCAACTATCCAGGGCACGGCGTGTGATTGTTAATGTCTTCGAAATTATGGCCAGCAGGTAAATAGCTACTTTACCCTATTGATCAATATTATTGACATCATACCTACTCTCAAGCACTGTCATGTCACCAAACTTTATTAAGATTAGTGAAATCCTAGGTGTGATAGTAATTTTGTTTCTTTTATTTGTTGTTATAGTTACATTAATTTTATTGTATTTTTTCCATTATGTACCTTTCTATTGTTCTATCTTCTCCCGACTTAGAATACCTTTGTCATATGTATGTTAATTCTTTATTCTCTTTTCAGTCATTAAATATAAACATAAATATAAATTTACTATATTGTTAATATTATTTTTTCTTCCCCCTTGCCTCCTCACTACAATTTCCCTCTTCCCCCAGAGAGTTAAGTCGGTTGTGCTTGGATGTTGCTATCTCCACAACCTTGTGCAGATTCATTACCCTTCTCAACTTGCTACCCTCCTGGATGAAGAGAACCCTGACTCTCATCTACTCACCCTTGAGGCGTGGAAGTTTATAAAGCAAGCAATTCCTGTTCTGGCCCGCGCAATATCAGAGTTGATCAATGTTTCTTTTCGTAGTGGAACTTTTCCAAATAACTTGAAAATAGCTAAAATCATACCAATACACAAAGGTGGTGATAAACTTCAAGTTTCAAATTACCGTCCAATTTCAATACTGTCAACGATAAATAAAATAATAGAGAAAGCAATGTATGATCGACTGCTGGTGTTTCTAGAGGCAAACAATGTATTGACCGAATGCCATTTGGGCTTTAGAAAAAATTATTCCCCACAAATTGCAATTACAAATTTATTGAATAATATTATGTTAAATCTTGACCGAGGGAAATTTACAATGGGTGTTTTTCTGGATCTGAGGAAGGCATTTGACACTATCAATCATGATATCTTGATATGTAAATTGCAACATTATGGGATAAGAGATAGAGAATTGTCCTGGTTTTGTAGCTATTTATCTGAGAGACAACAGTTCACTGATATTAATGGAGTCAGATCCTGTAATGAACTTATATCCACTGGTGTACCACAGGGATCAACTTTGGGGCCATTACTCTTTCTTATATATATAAATGACTGTTAATTCATCCAGTGTCTTGAAGTTTATTTTGTTTGCGGACGACACCAATATTTTTCACTCCGATTCAGATATAGTAACTCTAGAACGTACTATGAACATTGAACTAAAAAATATTTCTACTTGGCTCTTAGCAAATAGATTATCCCTTAATACACTTAAAACTCATTATATAATATTTGCAGGAAATAATCAGTATAACCAAAACATTAATATCAGCATAGATGTACCTCCACAAAATTCCTCGGAGTTTATATTGATGACAAGTTATGGAAAGAACACATTCATAGCATTGGCAGTAAGTTAGCCAGATCAATTGGTATTATTTATAAGATAAAAAATAACTTAACTAAAGATGTATTGAAAACTATATATTACAGCCTAATTTACCCATATTTACAATATTGTAACATTGCCTGGGGCTCAGCAGTAAAATCCTATATTCAGCATATTCTCCTACTTCAGAAAAAAATTGTTCGAATAATATCAGGAGTAAGCTACAGAGAACATACTGATCCCCTCTTTAAAAAGATAAGATAGTAAAGATACAATAGTAGGGTCATTTGCTTGGACCGTGTTTTTCCTACCTTTTTCTCTCGATGGATTTGACAACCTGAACCATTTTAAAGGAAAATTAGCTCCTATGCCCCTCTGAAAAATGACGGCTAACTCTGCTAGAGCCCAATATTCAAAATGGCCGCCAACGCCATCTTGAAAAACATGAAATGTAATATCTCTGGCATCAGATGAGCTACAAGGACGAATGAGGTGTCCTTTTTCACTAATTCTGGTATTACAAATCCATTGGAATGGTTATTGTATTGTATTGTATATTGTATTGTTATTGTATTGTATTATACTAATTGTACATACTAATCTGCCACTTCACTGTCACTACATGATTCACTGTATGAGCCACTATCAGAATCACTGTCCTCACTTTCGCTGCTATCATCACTGTTGTTCTCTGCCTGCGGATTTGTAGGTAGTGGTATGGATGGGGGAAGTGGGGGCTGGGTTGAACGGACAGGCAGACATAGGCCATTTACAAGATGCCATCCATGGCTGATCGGTGAGGGGTGACTTTGGAGCTGGTAATGCTTTTGCAAATATGCAAGATAGTTTGCACGCTCAAAGTGTGGACGGAGACTGTCCAAGTCAGGCACAAGTCGGATAGTGCTTTTTTTCTTCTGAGCTCTCCACTTCGCTGCCCTCGCATCTTCCAGGGTCTTGCTTTTGGTATCACCATAGACATATCGAATGACAAACCGCTCCAAATCACTGATGACCTGTTCTGTGACTAGGAGCTGTGTACCACATGCTGCTAGCAGGTTGTGTGCCTCTTTAGACTTCTCCAGACGATCTGCGATGAGCTTCTTGCTTGCTCCATAGAAGCCAGAGTTGTGGTCACACCCAGTGAGGACATGAAGTGGTATGATGGATGCAGCCATTGCCTCACTGCACAAACATCGGGCATCGATAAGCTGACGTTTGCGTTTCACACACAGGATTCCTGTTGTCTTCTGAGCAACATATGCCGCTTGCACGTAGTTGTCTGTGTCCTCTGTGTCAAGAACGACAGCTGCTGTGTAGCTGTCTGACCGGAGCACACTATATATGGTGAGCATTGCCGTATCTGCCTCTGCATGGGAGCATGTGAGCTCTGGCACAAGCTTGCCTGTGGTGAGAATCTTTGCAGTGCTGCCAACTACACAGTAGATGATCTCGGTGCTAGTTGTTGCTGTTCTCTGGAATTCCGTTTGAAGAAATGCCTGAAGGCGGATTTTGTTCTCAGGTTTACCCAGGAGAGCATGGAAAACTTTACTAGAAGGAAATTTATCTTCTGTCTTCATGAAGACATTGCTGATTGGCAGTTTTTTTTGGCGCAGTATTCTCTCACTGTCCTTGATCGTGTAATTCTGATCATATGAATCATTGACGCAAATGATGCGCTCAGCATGCTTGTGTCTCGTTAGAACGAAGTGCACCAACTTCTCTGCATAATCTCCCCAGGTATACTTGGTACCGTCTCCCTTCTCTCTGTCTTCAATGGTAGGAGTTGTTAGGCGCCAGATGAGGCCCATATCAATAATAGACGTGTATACATCAGGCTCTGGAATGACAGTCATAGTTAGTTTTTGTTGAAGCTTGCTTTTCTGTGCCTTACGGATGGTTCCATTGACGTTGAAGATGGAAAGGCACTCGGCTGTAACACGATGCTGCAGGACTTCTTGAAGTTTGAGGGCACCACTCGTTTCAACCAGTCCGAGAACAGAGGCCAAGGCATTATGCTCCATTTCCTCAGTCTTTCCCTTCAGGTTCTCACCATCTGCTTTCTTCAATTCCTGAGTTGAAAAGTTCAAACGCTTGCTACGGGGAACTCTGTCGTTGAGAGACTTGGTCTTGGAATACACTCTCATTCAAGAACTGCTTCAGTTTGCTTGTGCAATCCTCCTTTGCCGATTTCAAGTCGCCAGCGAGAGCGTCTGAGGCTGGGATTCCTGACTGTAGGGATCGAAGTGTCTTGTTTGGCTGCACAAACATGACATTAGTGCGATGTGACTGGCCAGCACCGGTCAGTGTGTCGCTCTTGAAGTCATCGTTGTCGACTATAGCGATAGCAGGCTTACCCTCAGCTAGTTCGAAGGGGCAATCAGATGAGCACTTGAGGTCATTGACCACCCAAAAATCTTGCAGCATAAGTACGTCATTGTAACTGATGCCCAGTCCATCTTTGTGCATTATGTCGACTATCTCCCTACTCTTGGTCAGTCCATGTAGCAAGACAGAGAGATTTATCTCAAATGCAGTGCGTTTTCCAGTGATGTAGCTTGTGAGGATAGGTGCAATCGATCGGACGGATGGACTGTCATCAATACTGTTGATAGGAGTAAAATCTGCTTGTCACGATCACTACTCTTGTATGCCCCTTTCATGCACCACACACATAGAGTCTTATCGTGAAGGACACCCATACTGGAGCGGAGCCTTTTAGGTGCACTGGCCTCTGAGGAAGGGTCTTGTTGATCTGATGCTTCATCTCTTTCAAGACGTTCCTCGGATTTGTGTTTTTCGGCTTGAGAGAGCTTGCGCTTGCTGGATAATGATGCGTAACATGTGCTATGCATGTGGTGACCCTTTGGTCCCTTCTCCCAATCCACATTTTCATGTATATGTTGAAACTTATCAAGTTCTTTCCATTGTAAAGACTTTTCCCGGATGGGTTCTCACTTCTCAGGTGTAATGTTTTCCAAACGATCATCTGTGGTACATCGCTTACCACAGAGTAAAATGCACTCGTATTCATTTAATGTCTTGTCTGGTAACTCTTCACTCTCTCTTCTATTATCCATTATTTCGGTCACTTCACAAGTCGGCGATTTTCATCAGATGGGCATGCAATCCATCTGAAACAGTAAAAAAGTAATATTAGATATACACCGCAGGCAGAGAACAACAGTGATGATAGCAGCGAAAGTGAGGACAGTGATTCTGATCGTGGCTCATACAGTGAATCATGTAGTGACAGTGAAGTGGCAGATTAGTATAATACAATACAATAACAATACAATATACAATACAATACAATAACCATTCCAGTGGATTTGTAATGCCAGAATTAGTGAAAAAGGACACCTCATTCGTCCTTGTAGCTCATCTGATGCCAGAGATATTACATTTCATGTTTTTCAAGATGGCGTTGGTGGCCATTTTGAATATTGGGCTCTAGCAGAGTTAGCCGTCATTTTTCAGAGGGGCATAGCAGCTAATTTTCCTTTAAAATGGTTCAGGTTGTCAAATCCATCGAGAGAAAATGGTCACGGATTCCAAGCAAATGACCCTACTAAGATGTATGTAGACTAGAGTCAGTTAAATGTGTATATAATCAATTACGCCTTCCCACTGCCATTAATTTTCAGAATATATCCAATATTCATTCCCACAATTTACGAAATTGTAACTTATTAAGACCCTCTAAACCACGGACTGAAAAATCTAAAAGATTTGTTGCTTATTCTGGTTGTTAATGTGGAATACGTTGCCTGATGAATTAAAAACTATCACCAACCATGTAACCTTTAAGATCAAAACAAACAAATATATTGGAAATAGATACTGATGCAACATTTGTCAGTACGGTACTATAATGTTGATTCAATTTTAAAATTATGACTTGGCATATATGGATGTCCCATTATTAAAAATATATTCTTTTAATCACTGGATATCAGACTGTACGGAGCTATTGTGTATGTAGTGTTTTCCCGTAGTACAGTAAAAGTCCTTTAATCCGACGACCGATGATTCGAATCTCCCAATAGTCCGAATTTTTCAATTTGAGGCCAAATCCGAATTCACCCGATGGTCCGAATTTCAAGAAGTCCCAAAGTCCCCTTTTTGAGGCATTAGTCCACTCAAATGACACATAATGGAGCACACACATATCATATGTTCATGAATTCACTTTAAAAGTTTACCATTGTCATTGTAGCCTATTACCTACTTCAAAACATTCAGATTAATGGTCAAAGGAAGCTACTGATATAAACGTAAACACCACATCGTCTGCTAGAGAGTTTGTTTTGCTCTTGAACGCATCCTTGGGACGCTCCGATGCGCTACTGGCTTGCTACCGCATTTTCTGCAAGCGCATTCAGTCTTGAGCTTGAAAACGCACCTTTGGACGTTCCGATACGCTACTATTTATAGTTCAGTGATCGGAGTGTCCCAAGGGTGCTTTCAAGACAACAAGACAAGGGTGCTTTCAATACAATATAATATAACAGAGCACGTCACAAAAGGAAAATTACAAGAACCTCTCGGGGAAGTGCCGTTGTTAAGGCATTACTTCCCGAACCACATCTGATCTGATCTTCAAGAGCAAGACAAACTCGCTAGTAGACGATGCGGACATATGGTGTTTACGTTTATATCAGCAGATTCCTTTGACCATTAATCTGAATGTTTTGAAGTAGGTAATAGGCTACAATGACAATGGTAAACTTTTGAAATGATTTCATGAACATATGATATGTGTGTGTGTCATTTGGGTGGCCTAATGCCTCAATGTTTTCGTCAGGCCATTAATACACAGGTTCATAGGGGTAAAGTCCGATAATCCGAAAAATCCACTAATCTGAACGAGGGCCGGTCCGCTGCCCTTCGGATTAACGGAAGTTTACTGTATATAATGTATAACTATTTATTGAGCTCATAAAAAATATTTTATTTCATGAGCTCAGTCTTTTGATTATATGGACATATATTTATATTATACTCTGTAATTTGTTTATAGGCAAAATAAACAATTTGAATTTGAATTTGAATATCTGACTTGGAGCCAGGATGGCAACAATGGCACAACAGCTGGCAAGACCCTTCACAACTACCATAGAGACTACTACAATTCACCCCAGGGAAGTGTACCATGGCAGGACAATATGATATAAGAGGTAAGAAATACAAGCTAGTAATTTCAATACATATTTAATATCACAAAAACTGAGTTATTGTATAAAGATATATTGCATCAAACTTATCACAATCCCCCCACTCACACATATCACAGACCCCTCAATAGGAACATAAAAAATTGGTAACATGAAATAATATATTGCATCAGATGTAAGGAACCGTAAAACTGGGTCGCTTCGAATATTGGAGTTGACCTCAGACTTTGTGGATAAAATGTGATAAGCCAAGATTATGGGATTAGTGTGCAAAAAATATTGTAAACAAAGATGTAGTCATTGAGGATATTCTGAAAGGTATATAATGTCAAAGTCGTACGAAACTGACATGAATATATGTGCAATGTACAGTACTTGACATTTTTTGGTAAAGAACAGAGTTTGTACTTTTGTATACCCTGCCAAACTTTATCAGTGCAGAAGAAAACAATTTGTGTATGTACTAGAGAGTGGCATAACTTTGAAGCTAAATAATTGGCAGATAATCTGATTTCAATGTGGAAAAGAGCGGTGCATACCCATGTGCAGTGTGTGGAAAGGGTGTGGGTGTTAACGCGATTAAATATAGCATCTGTCGACGCTGGGTGCACCTTGGGAATAAGCGCTGTAGTAGAATAAAGGGACCCCTGCCGAAGGATAAGTCAGAAATAGAGAAATTTGAGTGCGTAGCGTGCAAAGGCGAGCTCGTGTGGCTGTGAATTTTGGAAATGAGTCATTGGAGCTGGTGAACAAGTTTTGTTACCTAGGAGATACCATCTCTGCCGGTGGTGGGGCCGAGGCTGCCACTGTTGCTAGAATTAGATGTGGCTGGGGGAAGTTCAGAGAACTGCTGCCAATCCTGACTGTTGGTGTGACGTCGCTATGCGGTGATGTCACGGGAAGGCGCGCAATGTAGTGGGCCGACGCCGACGATGTGGCTGGGCGCGCAATGTGATGGGCCCATGTCGACGCCGACGCCGACGCCTACAATGTTGCTGGGTTAGCGGACCCGCGCACTTCAACAACGGAAGTCAGTGAGTAAGGTTGTGCGACACTGGTAGCAGAGCGTAGTTAATTCGGACCGTAGTTCGAACATAATGGCGTCGTGTTCAACTAAGTGGCCTCCAAAACTTGAAAGTGACAGTGTTTATGAAAATTGGAAGAAGGACATAGGCATTTGGTGTGATTTGACGGATTTACCAAAGAAGAAACAAGCGCTTGCCATCCACCTTTCGTTATCAGGAAGGGCGAGGGTTGCGTCATTGGAAATTGAAGCAAGATAATGGTGTCGAGCAGTTGTTGGCAAAGCTGGACGATTTATTCCTCGTGGACAAGGGACGTCGGCAGTTTGCGGCTTTTCATGAGTTGTATAACCTCAGACGAAATGGGAATACGAATATTCGGGAGTTTGTGGCTGAATTTGAACATATTTATTTAAGTTTTAAGAAGCAAGGCATGGATCTGCCGAATGCTGTGAGGGCTTTTATGCTGCTGGCTTCATGTAAACTGTCTGATGGTGAGCAACAACTAGTGATGTCCGCAAAAAATGAGGTGACCTATGAGAATATGAAATCGGCCCTGAATCGTATATTTGCTGGTGGAATTGGCGGTCAGAATAAGGCATCATTGCCTGTTAGTGAGGTGAAGAGTGAACCTGTTTTTTGGAGTAACGAGGGTGGGAGTGAGGAGACCCTTTATGTTAGAGGACGAAGGCGAACACGGTCTCGGGGTGGTGTAATACGTGGTCGAGATCGTGGAGCCAGCCGATATTCAACCGGATTTGCCAGAGCCTCCCCACGTTCATCCACTGGTAGAAGGCAGAACCAACTAGAACCTGATGGTAAAGTATCAAGATGTTTAATATGCGATTCTCGATTCCATTGGGCACGTGATTGTCCAGATGCATACGAAAATGACGGCAGGAATGAATATGATTCTGAAACAGTACAGCTGTCATTATTTATGGGCTATGCAGGTGATGAAGCGAATGGAAGTAAATTACAGACATTGGTAAAGGAATCTAAGGGATGCACTGTGTGTTCTAAAACTGTATGCGGAGTGGGGTAGATTAATCGCTATCTAAGTGATCTGAGTGATTATGAGCGTGAGGCTGTTATTGAGGATAAGTCGTCCTCGACGTTTACTTTCGCTGATAGTGTCACGGTTTCTTCGCTCAAACGTGTTACTCCTACATTGGAAATATGCGTGCTACCATAGTGACAGATGTTGTGGACTGCAATATTCCCTTGCTGCTGAGCAAATGTTCCATGAAGAGGGCAAAGATGTTGATGAATTTTGAAAGTGATCAGGTCAAAATTTGTGGAACGGTGGTTGATTTGAAGTCCTCATCTTCGGGCCATTACCTGCTTCCGATCTCCGTATGACTAGGCCGTGGGTTAGGTGGGGCTATTACACTGGCAACTCTTGGGACTGACTTGGGGAAAACAGCCTTAAAACTTCACAGACAATTTGGACACCCTACGTCAGCGAAGCTAATTAAACTAGTTACAGATGCGGGTATTGAGAGTTTGGGACTGGTGAGGGCCATCAAAAAGGTGTCTGATGCATGTACGGTCTGTGGGAGGTTTAAGAGAGCCAAGCCCCGACCCGTTGTCTGTTTGCCCATGGCATCCCGATTTCATGAGGCCGTAGCCATGGATTTGAAGGTTTGGGGGAGGCGTTATTTCTTAGTCCTTGTTGATTTGGCAACTCGGTTTTGCACTGCGACAGTTATAGGGGAAAGTCTGCGGCCACCATCATCAAAGGAGTATTCCGGAGCTGGATTGGTATGTTTGGTGCACCAAGGAAATTTCTCAATGATAATGGTTGTGAATTCAACAATGCTGAGATGCGAGAGTTGGGTGAGGCCTTCAACATCAAGATCATGACAACGTCTGCAGAGAGTCCATGGAGCAATGGGGCCTGTGAACGTCAAAATGCGGTGATTGGTGACATTGTTAGGAAGATAATGGCTGATAGCCGTTGTGACTTGGATGTGGCCTTGGCTTGGGCGGTATCGGCGAGAAATGCTCTCACCAATTTTGCGGGGTATTCTCCTAATCAGCTTGTTTTTGGTCTAAACCCTGGCCTGCCGAACGTGTGCGAGAACGATCTTCCAGCCTTGAAACTTCCATCAACTTCTGAAATTGTAAGGGTCGATCTGAACGCTCTTCATTTGGCACGACAGGAATTCATCAAGGCTGAATCAAGTGAACGTCTGTCCAGGGCTCTGCGGCACAACATACGTTCGAGTGATTTGAACGACATTAGCAATGGCGACGAAGTCTTCTACAAGAGGAATGACAGTCATGAGTGGTATGGTCCCGGAATTGTGATAGGCAGAGATGGAAAACAAATTTTGGTGAGACACGGCGGTGTCTACGTGAGAGTGCATGTGTGTCGTCTGTCGCACGCTCCGGAGCGGGATATTGCAATTGGGGGCCATGAGAACATTGAAAGTGTCAGCAGTGATGAAGTCCAGGATAGGCCTACTGATGATCAAGATGACGATTCGGAAAATGATAAGATTCCGGTTGAACAGCCTCATGTTGAGCCTCCCGATGGTGAAAATCTAGATGAACAGCCTCCCACAGTATCTGTTGGTCAACGTATTAAAGGAATACACTCAGAAAGTGGAGAATTAATATCTGGGAGGATTGTGAGTCGGACGGGTAAAGCCACTGGGAAATACAGACACTGCTACAATTTGAAGAAGGACTCTTGACGGAAACATTGGTTGGGTGGATTTGCAGAAAGATTTAAGCTCATGGGAGGCGATTGATGACGAAGTGGAGATGCTTGTCCTTTTCAACTCTGAGGATGTAATATGTGCCAAGGACAGCGAAATTACAAACTGGCAAGACAATAATGTGTATGAGGAAGTAGAGGATGTCAGACAAGATGCCATATCAGTTCGATGGGTTGTGACAGAGAAAATGAAGAATGGAAAGCCGTTTGTTAAAGCCCGTTTAGTCGCCAGAGGTTTTGAGGAAGACACAGTGAGCCTCCGGAAAGATTCCCCGACATGCTCGAAGGAAGCAGTGCGTTTGGCACTTTCTTTGGCCTCCACCAATCGATGGGATTGTCACGCTATGGACGTGAAGGATGCCTACCTGCAAGGTCATGACATCGAGCGAGTTGTTCATCTACGTCCTCCGCCGGAATATGCTAACGGCAAGCTGTGGCGTTTGAAGAAAACGGTTTATGGCCTTTGTGATGCTGCTAGGCATTGGTATCTGTGTGTAAGGGATCAGTTGTAGGATCTCTGAGCCAAAGTATCATCACTGGATTCAGCGCTGTTCTCTTGGAACAATGATGGTAAACTTGGAGGCCTTGTATGCATTTATGCCGATGACTTTCTTTGGGCTGGTACACTGGAGTTTGAGCAGAAAGTGATAGACCGTTTTTAAGCCAAATATTTCGCGTCGGCAGTTCGGAATCTAAGACCTTCAAGTACGTGGGTCTAAATGTGGTCTCCAACACTGATGGTAGCATAACGCTTAACCAATGTCAGTACGCTTCGTCTCTGAAACCAGTTACACTGAGCAGACATCGTACAACAGTGAAATCAGGAGAGCTGTCTGAATCTGAAAAATCTGAGTACCGAGCTTTAATAGGGCAACTCAATTGGATTGCCACACACACTCGGCCGGATATTGCATTTGATGTGTGTGAATTGAGTGTGAATAACAACCAAGCCACCGTAGCTGATTTGCTTAGGCTTAATAAGGTGATCACAAGGGTCAAGACCGACAACATGAAGCTATACATTCCGAGGATGGTGCCGCTCGACGACTGTTATATGGAATATTTTTCGGATGCCTCATTTGCCAACCTTGTGGGCAATGGATCTCAAGGGGGTATGGTGATCTTCCTACGGGATGTGGGTGAGGCAAGATGTCCCCTATTCTGGCAGACTAGAAAGATCAGACGGGTCGTCAAATCTACACTATCTGCGGAGACATTGGCGCTGCTTGAGTGTGTTGAGGCTGCTGTATATCTCGCCAACATATTGCAAGAGGTTTCTGGATGTGGAAAAATCAGGATAAAGTGTTTCGTCGACAACAAGAGTCTGGTGGATGCCCTCTACTCCTGTAAGAACGTAGAAGACAGGAGATTGCGTATTGATATTTCTGTATTACGGGACATGTTAGAATGGGGTGGATACTTCACTACAATTGGCTGACTGTCTTACCAAGAAAGGTGCCTCGACCGAACGGCTGCGTGCAGCAGTCAGCCAATACTAGAAGATTTATGATTTACTCCAAGGGATATCACATATCTGTATGATAGCAAGGCCTCTCATCCCCCCAATCCTAAGTCAGAGTCACAACCCTCCAATCCAAAAAACTGAGACACCATGCAACTCTCTCACTCCCAGTGCCACGGCAAGGCGAGACGGATCCGAGGGTAGTTCTGCCGGACAATACCAGTCATGTGACTGGCAGTTTCCAGGATTGTCACCGGGCATGGCCCCGGCGAACATGGGCAAGGACAATGGTCCGGAAGGGTCTCTCATGGCGGTGGTCCCGGCGACCTCGTTTACGTATCCCCACAGAATTCAATCTTGTTTCTTTAGAGGTGGGATCCGTCATCAGAGAGATGGCCCTCAAACAGATCATTATCCCCAGTCCTTTACATCAACCCGTGTTCATGTCCCGGATATTCCTGGTGCCAAAGAGGGACAGTGTTCAGATGAGGCCAGTGATCGACCTGTCCTATCTGAACACTCACATTCACAATCAGTCGTTCAGAATGCTGACTGTGAATCAGATCAGATTGACACTCCCGCCGCAGGGTTGGATGTGTTCCATCGATCTCACAGATGCCTATTGGCATGTCCCTATAAACAAGCGTTTTCAAAAATACCTAGCTTTGCGCAACGGGGATCAAACGTTTGTCTTTCAAAGAATGCCCTTTGGTTTAAATCAAGCACCCCGAATTTTCACAAAATTGGTCCGACATTGCTACCATTGCTAAATCAGGGAATCATGGTCTTATGGTATCTCGACGACTGGTTGATAGAGGCTCAATCCAAAATAATTTGCCTCCAACATGTAAATCAGGTATTAACTCATGTAACTCACAAACTCTAGGATTCAAAGTGAACTTGACAAAGTCAACCTTGAATCCCACGAGAACGATCCAATGGGTGAGCCTTATCTGGGATACCGAGTTACTCGCTCTGAGTCAGAGCGAGGACAACCGTCAGAGGTTTCGGAGGAAACTCTCGGTTTCTTCATGCTCTGACTACCACAAGGAGAATCTGGGAGTCTCTGGTGGGTTCACTCAATTGGATACAGCTGACGGTCCCGTTAGGTCGTCTGAAGGTAAAACAAATTATTTTGGAAGGAAACAGGTGCTTTCCACTGTTGCCAGCGGAAACACTGCGGAAAATTTCAAAGTTAATCCACAACCTACTGGCGGCTTGGGCGAAGCCAGAAGTAATTCACTCCTCCTTGACATGGACAGGTCCTCCTCCGACGGTCTGGATAGATACGGACGCGTCAGGTACCCTGGGTTGGGGGTATCAGTCGAACCTAGGACATCAGGGTCAGGGTCTATGGTCCAGGTTAAATCATCGTCACATCAATGCCAAGGAGTTGTTAGTCCCCCTATTTTTTCTACAGGAGCACGGCTTAAATTTGGCGGGAAAGTCCTTAGCCTTCAGGATGGACAATCTGACTGCAGTCACATGCATTCAGAAGCAAGGGTCAGCGAGATCTCGAGTGTTACAAGGGTTGTCGGAAAAGATCTTTCATCTGGCTGCAAGGCTAGAGATTTATCTTCACGCAACATATCTGCCCGGCGTGGCGAACGTATGGGCAGATGCTCTGTCTCGGAGACAGTGCACTCTAGTAAAATGGGCTCTCAAGCAAACCGTCTTTCAAGAGATGATTGCGGAGCCATACCTTCCACATGTGGACTTGTTCGCATCAGAGGCAAATCACAAGTTGCCTCAGTACCTCACACGCCGGAGTCAGACTCCGGCGGGAGGTCCGGACGCATTTCTGGTAGAGTGGAACAAATGGATCTCCATTTATCTATTTCCACCTAAAGACGCATCCTTAATGTGCAAAGTAGTTCACAAACTGCGGGATTATCTGGGCATGGTCTCGATGATCGCGCCGATGTGGCCGGCCCAAGTTTGGTACAATCAATTGAAGACATGGTGCGAGAACCCGGTGTCGCTCCCGATCTCGTGCTTCCACTTAGACGCAATTTGAAACCTCAAGACCTCGCTGACTTTTGCCATGTGGATATTCAGAAGGCCAAGTGGCTAGGCCCGTTTGGGGAAAGCCTGACTCAAAAGTTGATCAATCAGTATACATTATCAACACAAAGACAGTACCAATCCCATTGGAAAGCCTTTACTACCTGGATCGTAGAAACTGACCGACAGTAGTCCTCGGTGGCACTGATATTTAAATATTTAAATTATCTTTTTGAAATGCGTAAGTTGTCAGTAATCACATTAAGGATTCACCTCACGGATATTCGGACGCCTTTTTTCGATTTAACTGGTCTATTTAGTAGTAGCCTCTACGTTCCAACGTAGAGCTTATACTATGACGATGTAATCTGCTTCGCTCTAGAGCGGCAATTATCGTATACCCATAGCGCAAATTAAATCGATAATATCTAGAGTAGCACATTACTCTCTCTACTAGGTACGTTGTACATACTTTTGAGGTCTTTTGAATAGAAAAATTAAAAGAGAAACGAGAAAGAAAAGAAAAAGTTGTCGACTAGGCCATTCCATCTGGCTCTTCACACCGCTGTCAGGGGCGTACCTTCTAACCCGTTCTGGATTAAAGGGCATCTCTTTCGCGCTACCACTCGGGTGCACACATGTTTTTTGTAGTGCTCCGTCATTTTGGTGCCTTCCACTCCTATCTTCGTCACCTTTGGTGAGTTTTGGGCCTTTAATTGGCGCCTGGATTTATAGATAGATGATCCGTGTTGTAGGCACAACATAAAATGGGCACTCAGGTGTTTTATTCGAGTGTTTGCGTTGAAAGTGGAGGTCTCTCATGTTTTCAGCCCTCTGCGCATGCGTATCTTTGGACGCCGCTAGTGTTGAAAGGCCTTTGCCTTATATTGCTTTTATTTTCTTTGCGGTGACTTTCGTTTAGGTTTTGATAGGTTCTATTCATTTAGGGCTTCTTGTCACTTACTTAGTTTCTGACTTACGCGCATTTTTTCGGTGGCTAGGCTAACTTCGGTGTTTCGGGTGATGTTATGGTGGGGGGCGCCGACCCGGGTTGTCATTGCCCCAGGTTGGTCTTTTGTGTTGCGCTCACACCTCTTTGGGTGTGAGGTTGCTAGTGGCGCCTTTCTTTTTCAATTTTTCCTATCGCCTAGTGCCGTTTAGGCTCCCTTTTTGTTGGATGGCCTAGCCTCCGGGAGGCTTTTTGCCGTTCGATTCTGTTTCAGCCCCTGGGGTTGTCCTTGGACCCCCTTTTTCATTGTGGGGTTCGCACCAGTGTTCTGACTACCTCTGGCTTTCCAGATCCCCAATTTGTATTCTACATTTTCATTACGGCTCCCTAACCTTATTTTGCCTGCTTGGGACTTGCGTTTAGGCTATGTCTTCCTCTGCTCCTCCCTGTTTGTGGGTCACGTCCCACGCCAGGTCGGTCTTTGGTTGGCGTTTTTCCTTTTCTCGAGTCCCTGGGGGGCCTTCTTGGCAGACATGACACTTCTCCTTTACATTACTTTCTGTATTAAGTGTCGTCGGTGAGTGACGCTTCGGTCCTCTGTTACTTGGACCTGGCTCGCCGCTCCGCTCTGGAGCGTCGGTCTTACCGCTCCAGGGCGAGCGTCTGGCACTCGTCGCATGTCTTCTTTCCCTTGGACCTGCCCTAGCCCTCAGACTTTTAATATGGTGTTCGCCGCTCTGCCTTGGGGCGTCGGTATTCCCGCTCCTGGGCGTGCTTTGGTGACTGCTTCTGGTCTGTCCCTCTTCGGCCTCGCTCTAGGTCGGTCTTTGTACCGCCCTCGAGTGTGTGTTTGGCCGCTCTGGAACGGGCGTGAGTCCGCTATATCATCCTCCCGCTCAAGCATGACCGCCCCGCCCTGGAGCGGTGGTTTTCCCCGCTCCAGGTCGGTTCGTTTGTTTTTTTAGCTGGCTCTCTTCTTGGTGTCTTCCCCGCCCTAGGGCGCGGATTCTTCCCCCGCTCTGGGTCGGTCCTACTCGTCTCTGAGGTGCCTTGGTAAGGTTCTGGTGGCCCGGTCTGGAGCGTCTTGATGTCCGCTCCAGGGCGTGTTTCCCCCGCCCTAGGGCGCGGGTTCTTCCCCCGCTCTGGGTCGGTCCTACTCGTCTTTGTGGTGCTGGTGGCTGTGGCCCGCTCTGGAGCGTATCGGTGTCCGCTCCAGGGCGTGTTTACCCCGCACTACGGCGGCGTGTGTTTCACACTTTTTTGGCTGTCCTGTTGTCCCTCCCCAGATCTGTCCCTTGATGGTCCGCTCCTCTCTGGGTTTGGGTTGGGGAGTGCATTGCTACTTGTCCATGCCTGTTGGTGCATCGGTTCTGGTGTTTAATGCTCTTCTCCCTTTTTTCCCAGGCTGTGCTACACTACACTTTGGGTGCTCTCTTGTGCCTCCCTCGCTTCCGCCTAGGCCTACAGGTAATGTCGCCTTCTTTGTTCACCTGGTTGGGGTTTACATTGGGGGGGGGGGGGGGGATCTACACTCTCCGTTATGCAGCGGAGGTTTCTTTTTCAAGGTCTAGTGAGCGCTTTTGGGCGTCTCGCTGCCCTTGTGATCGGTTTCCCTTGCGACTTTCTTATTTTTGTCTATAGTGGTGTCTTATTGGCCTTCGTCCTTCCATGGGGTTTTTCAAGGGGGGTGGGCGGTTATTATCCTTGTCTGGGGAATGCTACAGCTTCAAGGGTAGGGGCCACTCGTGGGTGGTTTTCTCCCTTTGTGCCAGTCTCTGTTTTTTAAGGGATTCTTCTGTCTACTGTACTTGTAATTTTACCTACCTGTTTGGTGGCTCAAGACTGGTTTTTTCTTCCGGTTGCAGGTGTGATGCCGCTCCCTCTCTGCACCAGGCGGGGATGTGGTAAGCCTGTGGTCAGTCCCGACCATCTGGAATGCCCTACCCACGTGGCTTGTTACTCCAGGGATGGTTATTCTCCCAGGAGGTGCGGCCCTTGCCTCATTAATGTCATGGCGGTGGAGTCTCAACCCTCGTCACCTGCTGCGGCGCGCCTCCTGACTACGTGGGAGGGCATTTCCCGATATGTTGGAAAGACCCTACACCGCATCCCTCACTTCACGGACGAGGATGTTCGGCTCCTGCTCCGCCTTCCTTCTGCTCATCCGTCAGGGCTCCTGGCCGCCCTTCCTCAAGTGCCTCCTGCGGACCTCTCGTCGTCGTCTTTGGACCGCGGAAGGAAGCGGAAGTCTCCATATATGGCCTAACCAAGTGTTTATGCATACCAGAGGTAGATATGATCGTTGCTGTGCGTTGGGTGAAGACTAGAACATCCTACATTGTGTAGTTATTGTGCGAGGTGAGAAATATATGACGGTGAGTTAGGCGGGAATTCCGAAGTTCCGATTTTCGTCATTTAACGATGCTAATATCTCAGCAAATATATGGCCTAACTAAGTTGTTATGCATACCGGAGGTAGATATGATCATTCCCGTGCATTGGGTGAAGACTAGAACACTCCACATTATGTAGTTAATGTGTGAAGTGAGAATAATTACCGAAACACACTTATGTTATTGTTTGGCTGTCGAGTGAGTGTGTGTGTGTGTTGTCATTGTGTGGAAAACATGGCTAGGCTATCTCGGTCGCCGAATCTTTACTCCCGACTTTCGTAATTTACCGATGCTCATATCTTTGCAAATAAATGGCCTAACCAAGTGTTTATGCCTACCAGAGGTAGATATGATCGTTGCTGTGCGTTGGGTGAAGACTAGAACACCCTACATTGTGTAGTTATTGTGTGAGGTGAGAAATAATAAGACGGCGAGTTATACGGGAATTCCGAAGTTACGATTTTCGCCATATACCGATGCTCATATTTCTGCAAATAAATGGCCTAACCAAGTTGTTATGCATACCAGAGGTAGATATGGTCGTTGCTGTGCGTTGAGTGAAGTGTAGACCATTCTAAAATGTGTAGTTATTGTGTGAGGTGAGAAATATGATGGCAGGATTTCAGAGCTTCGATCGAAAAATATCGGCTACTGCTGTGACTCTCTAGCTGCCTAGCCTAAACAAAATATTTATTCAGAGGTAAGAGTTGTTGCAATGGGCAAATCAACTCATTGCACATGTCAAATAACCTTTATAATTGATTTAATTATTATAACATAGGCTTCTATGGAGAAAAAGTGGACTTTGTGGACATCCCCAGAACACCAAGGTACAGTACCTTTAACTCCCTCCGTCATATTATGTTCCAGTAAGTCCGAGGAGGCGGGAGCCTGGTATCATAGCCACTGTACCCCACAACTGTCAAAACCACACTGCGGGACCGTTAGAATTGTCGGAGAGACTTGGGGTTGCCACCAACCGACAGATTTTCATCTAACTTACCGAACTTACTGAGCTCCATATGACGCGATCGCGTCATATGAGTTATTTGGCATAAGTTCCTTATGACGCGGTAGCGTCACATGAGTCTGAAGGAGTTAACATGTAAACATATGGCTTCGGTAACGCGGTTTTTGGAAACACGGGAGGTTACCAGAACACATTAGCCGCGTTATCGGAGGACCAACTGTACTTCATAAATAGCCCCCTCCCCTCAGGGCATGAGTCGTATGACGTGACGGAGAGAATGCAGGCGGCACTACAGCTGGCAAGGTGGGACTAGTGGGTGCACGCCTCTCCGCCCTGAAGAGCGTACGACTCTCGTCAGGAATAGTAGAGAGAGAAGGCCGAGCAGGGAGAGGGATTGCTGACGACGAGGCGAGGGCGAAATGGACCTGTGACGCATTCTCCCCCTTGTCTCCCAGAGTCCACAGACACCGTCGACAGATCAGACGGAGGCACTTAAGTCAGGGAGGCCTGGCGCCCAACCGGCGACGACACTGGGAGGCGCAACAGGACCCTCACATGGTCGTCCTGGAAGCGAGGGGTTCCATGCAGGAAGGCCCTTACGTGGCGGGAAATGCCCGCCCACGTAGCACAGAGGGAAGGACCACACCGACGCGGGTTATAGTAATCCCTGTGGTAGCAGGCAACGCGGATACAGCCTTCCCCATGTCCCGTACCCCACAACCAACGCGAGAGCAGGCAGGGCGCGGCATACCCCACTTACACGGAAGAAAAAAACCCGGTAGTGTACATACAGAAAGAACCTCACCTTAGGGTAGGGTCTGGCAGTATCACAAATTATAGGTTTGAGTCCCGAAGAAAAGAAGGAAAACCTAATACTTAGTAGTGGCCCCGGAATCATTGACGATGCGCATTAACATTGTTAATGGCCAATCTTTGAACTCAAGCTTGCTTTTCAAACTTCCCGCCCAGGAGAGAACAAAATACGATTGCCACACATCGTGAGCGAAACGCTCTAAAAAAACACTCACTGACTCGTCCTATATGATGTGGGTACCACTACTAGAAAAAACTAGCAAAAAATAATAGAAAAATTAAAATTAAACTTGATCTAGCAATGCGCTTCTCGTGCGTCTGCTGTCTCCCGCACGCTTCACCTCGCTCATCGAAGCGATCTCTCGTTCTTCACTGATATATCAATACAGTATAATCCCTTATAACCGTATTTCGTACTACCGAAAATCTCAGTCAACCGTACATAATCATTCTATTTTCCTAAACTAATAACCGCAGAAATTCGGGATCCAACCGTTATTTCAAACAGACCGCTCTCCCGTTCGTGTGGGGCGGCAAGTTTACGGCCCAACCGCAAGGTGTCACACCGCACAGCCTCCCGCCTCCCTGTGTCGTTTCGGCGTCATTGTATCTCTCGCCATTGTCCGTATAATTTTCCCGTGACGCTCCGTGTTTATCGCTGTGAATCGCCTATCATCTACGCTATGGTGCCTCCGAAATCATCTAAATCAACGCCTAGTATACTCAAGATGTCGACAGGACCAGTAGGACGACATTGATGCGCCTGTATAATTGCGGTTCTACAACGCTTTATGATATAAGGAAACAAACGGACAAGTTGCTGAGCTTTGTGGCTAATGCCGACGTTAAGAAGACCTTGGAGAAGCGGCATACAATACGAGAAGCCAAATTTGTGGAGCTTGACAAAGTGCTTTACGAGTGGTTTTTGGTAAAGCGAGCCGAAGGATGCCCTATGAGTGGTCCAATAATCATTGAAAAAGCAAGAGATTATCATGAAAAGATGGGCATAAAAGAAGAGTGTGGCTTTAGTGATGGCTGACTAGTGAAAGTGGATGACAAAAACCATTTGCTGATATGGATAGTGGAATAGGCCTACAGGGGAAACCACTGAAAAAAAACGAACCAACATGCCTACCTCTGTTGGTGGTTTGGAAATGGCAAAACCCTGGATTACAGCACTACCTCTGCATCACCCTGGATTACAGCACTACCTCTGCATCAATCTTCAATGGTGAGTTAAACACTTTATTTTTTGTATAGGCTAGGCCTATTCATTGATTATTTAATGTAGGCTAGGCCTACTAGAGATTTGTTTAGCTTGCCTGCCATGCTCTTCTATGTTAGTAAACATTTAATGGTTAGTTAAACTTTGGACTTCCTAGGCATCCTAGAAGCCTAAAGGCCTAGGCTAATTCCTAATAAATAAATAGGCCTAGGCTAGGCCTAGTAAACAAAATAAAAATAAAAAAAAGTCCTAGGTCTAATTTTCGAATAGGCCTATCCAAAATATTCGTATTTCCAAAAATTTGTGAGTTTCGTGATTTTCGGATATAAGGGATTATACTGTACTTTCAAAATACAGCAGATGAATGGGAAGGGGATGGAAGGGAGGGCCAAAATAGTCAATGATTCCGGGGCCACTACTAAATATTAGGTTTTCCTTCTTCACTTCGGGACTCAAACCTATAATTTATTAGTGGCCCCTTCATCATTGACGATGCACCTGATATCTCAAGTCTGGAGGGGGACATTCATCAGGAATATCATAACCACTAACAAATTACAGTACTAAGGTTTAAAGAGAAACATGTACAACAAATATCTTAGTTTAATATAAAAATAAGAAAGAGTTTACAGGCGGTTTGCCTGTTGTGTAGCACCTTTACGTTTGATAGAACAGTAGGATATACACACATAAACTATACATTTAGCTTATGACTAAATAAATCAATCAATATCTTGTCTCTTAGAAAATACTGATAAACTTTGGTGGCATATATAAATATATTGCCTAACAGGTACTCTATTACAAATAGATTTGTACAATGCCCTTATAAATAACCTTAAGATTATTGAGCATAAATTAATACTCTATTGCCATACATAAAGTGTAAAAAATCAAAAAGGTTTCCTGACCAGACTTGCTTTAGTCTAAGGAATGGGTTATCCCATGACCCTAATTCTCATCATCATGTTGTATCACATAGGAGGCAGGTAGGAGGCCCTAGTTAGAACACTCCCCCCCCCCCCCCTTTCTTTGTACAAAAATAGCTTAAAACTAGACTCTCTGCCTGAATGTTACACATGTGCGAGAAGGTTTCATGAGATTAACGGACAGGTAATGTGTTAGGAATGTATGATTGCACGACCATAATTTGGTCTGCTGAATATCATCTAGGGAATAATTATGTAAGAACCTGAGTGAGGCAGCCCACTTCCGTATATCGTGTGATCTAGCAAGAACGCCCGGATTACTCTCCCTGATAACTTCTACTAACAAAGCCACCAGCTGACGCTATTGAAGACATTTACCTGTCCGTGAAACCCAGAACTGCCTGAGATGGCTGAGACTCCCGCATATATAAAATGAGCGATTGCACCGGGCAAAGTAAATGGTGTTTATCGCCCTGTTTCAGAGCTGGCACTTCAAACTCTGTAAATACATGGTTACTATGTTCATTCTTTGCGATAAAATTAGGAGCAGGTGCAATATGGACACTCATGTTGCGCCTCGAGAACCTTAAGCAAGATAGCCCTGAACTCATCTCCGCCAACTCAGACACCGTGTCACCCGTGGCCAGTGCCATAAGAAAAATGGCTTTCTTAAGTCTTACCTCATAAGGAGGATTTCGACAATATTTACGAGAATGAAGCATTACAAGGGTTAAATCAAGAGACCAGGTGGGTGTGAGTTGACGTGGTGGAGGGCGAAGCCGGAAGCAAGACCGCATGAACCCCTTCTCCTCCGCCGCTGGTACGGACTGGGAGGTTTAACGACCCTCCCAATACCAAATAAGGTAAACCTCCTATTTGGTTGTAGCCTCGGAGTATCCAACGTACAGCTTATACTATGACGATGTAATCTGCTTCGCTCTAGAGCGGCAATTATTGTATACCCATAGCGCGAATTAAATCGATAACATCTAGAGTAGCACCTTACTCTCTCTACTAGGTACATTGTACATACTTTTGAGGTCTTTTGAATAGAAATATGAAAAGAGAAACGAGAAAGAAAGGAAAAGTTGTCGACTAGGCCATTCCATCTGGCTCTTCACACCGCTGTCAGGGGCGTACCTTCTAACCCGTTCCGGATTAAAGGGCATCTCGATATCAAGCTACAAAAGAGGCAAGATTGGATGGGCAGGGGTACGGTCTGCGGGAGGGAGACTATGACGTTGGATACTCCGAGGCTACAACCAAATAGGAGGTTTACCTTATTTGGTATTGGGAGGGTTCGTTAAACCTCCCAATTTAGTAGTAGCCTCTACGTTCCAACGTAGAGCTTAGAGTACCAAAATTGGAAGCGGACATCCAAGCTGAAAAAACTCAAACATCAGCAATTAGTTAAGGATCATGACAAAGAAAAGACAGACTTAAACAAGAGAGTTTATATAAAGAGTGTACGGACAGGTGCATTGAGATGCGGTCTAGGAACGGTGTTACCGCATCTCCAGCTTGTCACAGCCATGTGACAGAACCAACTAAGCCTTCGGACAGCCTCCCCCCTGCCATCCAGACCCACGACAACCCTGCCCCTGCCCGTATAGCCAAGGTAACGGTGGAACGTGTGGGACACGTCCGTCCCGAGTGGACCACACCAGTCACCCACGCCGAGTCATTTTCTTTAATCACCAGAGCCAAAGAAAATGACCATTGCAGGGGTAACTATTACAAACCCCCCTCAGCCAGCCCAGTAACTCCTCAACGTAGCTACACAACCACAGGTGGTACCAGGTTGTTACCTAAATTACCTTTCATATCCCCTATCAAGGTACCTAAAACTCTTGCATCCATTCAATCTAAACCATTGTCCCGGGTTAAAGTCACTCATAAACCAAAACTTGCCTATCATTCCAGCCAACAATAAGTCTTAACCCCCAGAATCAGTCATCATCCATTGTAAGAAACTCATCCGCTTCCTCTCCCACCAGGAAGCCATCACCCCATAATATGTACAGATCTGCCCTGAGGAATCTTCCTCCAGCTACATCTACAAGGGCCAGCCAAAAGTCCAGGCGCACCACTTCCAGGACTACAAGGACCTAACCACCACGCGCGGACACCACCCCAGCGCCTTTGATCCTCTCAAGCCGGGCGCCTTAAGTCTGGGCAAGAATATTCACAAGTACTCAGCCAGTCTGGACATCAGTAACTAAGCTTGCCTTTGGTATCTTTTTACCTGGGTAAAAGCAGCCAGAATAGCTGGTGTTCACACTTGAAGCTGTGTACAGTGATCGGAGACGACCAGGTCGGGTTCCCCCCTTCAGGAAGAGGAATAGCTTGTGCAACCCACTTTGGGCCCCACCTTCCTGGCCTTCGATGCTGTATATAGACCAAGTAAATAAGGATTCCTGTCTTGTTCCTTGCAAGGGTTTATTAGGATAGTGCAGTACTTAGAGACGACCAGGTCGGGTTCCCCCCTTCAGGAAGAGGACTAGATTGTGCAACCCACTTTGGGCCCCACCTTCACTGGCCTCTATTTACTGTATTAGTCTTGTGGTCCCAGAGACAAAACAGCCAGAATAGCTGGTGTTCACACTTGAAGCTGTGTGCAGTGATCGGAGACGACCAGGTCGGGTTCCCCCCTTCAGGAAGAGGACTAGCTTGTGCAACCCACTTTGGGCCCCACCTTCCTGGCCTTCGATGCTGTGCATAGACCAAGTAAATAAGGATTCCTGTCTTGTTCCTTTCCAGGGATTATAAGGATAGTGCAGTACTTAGAGGCGACCAGGTCGGGTTCGCCCCTTCAGGAAGAGGACTAGATTGTGCAACCCACTTTGGGCCCCACCTTCACTGGCCTCTATTTACTGTATTAGTCTTGTGGTTCCAGAGGAGATTGCAAGGGAGTAATTTAATTGTCCCAAACCTTAGACTAATCATAGTGTCACTGGAGAGACTTCTTGCACATCTATACAGACCATTATGCTAGTCGCCATAACCCCCCACCAAACCCTGTAGCAGAACTCCGGCATACTCTTAGTAAGTTCCTGCTCACGCGGAGTGCAAGAGGAACCCGGGTGTCTCCCGTGGTAGGCGCAGAGGGACAAGGAGCTGTAAGGACCTAGGAGTGCAGCCTAATCCCAGACCAACATCCGGAAGTACCACGCCCAGCCGCCCTCCTGGACCACTGGATTCTCCCTCGATCTACGGCACCTCTTCACTCCCGCTCTCCTTTAACCCGGCAAGCGCGATAGGCCTCACGGAAGGCTTCCTATAGGGAACGCGATAGGCCTCACGGAAGCAGGACCATAAAAAAAGCCTTCCATAAAAAAAAAGGGCCTATCAAAACAAAGGAATTTAACTCTAGGTGAGATAATTCCCCTCCAGTACTCATCCATGTAAATCTCACCCACCCCCCTCCCCTCCTTCCCCACCTTATTCCCCCCTCCCTCCCCTCCTCAATTATCACCTATTTTTCCTCTTATTATCATCATTTATCGGTTATTTTTCTCTCCCGCGATAATGTAGCACAAGTGGGTTGCATAAAAGATCGTTATGCAACACCCAGACACCGGCACACACCGCCCCGCTCGTCTCAGTTGACTCCCAGACAGCGAGAGGGGAGGGCTGCCTGTCTCTCTCTCTCTCGCCTGAGATTATGACCGGGTGGCCAATATCTTCGTTTTTCACCACCCAAATGATTTTCCCACTTATTTTAGCACTCTTGAAGGTTCATATATACATCATATATGTAAAATAAAAGCATACCGAAAACAAATAATGGTTTATATTGTAAATATAACTAATTCTGTCAGAATCCAGGGCTAGAAATGCACAAATAACTACCCTAGCACCTAGGTCTATATCGCGCTTGTCAGGTTAAGTGCCTTACTACGGTTTATGGGTATAGAGTTGTCTCAGGGTAGTGGTTGAGGTTATCTTCAGGGGTTCTCACTAATTAACATCTCACGAGAGGGCTTTCCTCTCTCTACTTAAATTGACGTTAATCTGCCCACTTGCCGGAACACATTAGACATAACTATCAGGGGATCCTTATATACGCACATTCCCGGGTTATTGGTCTCCCATAGCCCGTCAGAGGGGGCGTGCCTATATAAGACCCACAGCATATGACATGCACACATATTTACACGTAACCTTGTTCCCTTGTATAACTTCTAGCCTCATTCACTTAACATTCTGTCAGGTTCATAACTCGAATAGATCTCACTCTATCTCAGCTCCCGACGATTGTTGTATCAGCCTTCCGCATCTTGCTAGTTGCCCACACAAGTAGTTTTAGAATAAATAATCTTGCCAGGTGAGATCTAGCACACCTGTAGAATTCAGTTCATTTGTGAGCCTTTCAGAGCCCACCTTATTGTTGATGACCACTTGGTCATTGTTGCTTTAGAGTCAGTTAACGTCACTATTGCCGGGGACATCATAGTATGATCCAGACGACATCTGCCATTACTGCACTCTTGTTACCTTGCTGAGATCTCGCTTGAGATCTAGTTGAGTGGGAGGTAAGCCTCCACTATTTTGGATACTCTATAATTGTATCCGAGGAGTTATTGTTAAATTGAGTCCGGACCCATTGTTCGACTCTTGCCTTATAATTGCTAATCATATTATTATTTGTATGCTCTATTTACCATTGTTGCCATTTTGATGATCTCAGTGTTCCAGAGTTAAATATATTGCTCCTCCATGAACTAGGTGTAAAGTGAATAAAACCCATGTTAACTTGTCGCCTGTGTACTTATTCTCCTGCTGTGTGGTCTCTTTATTAAAGTTAAAGGTATACTTCTCCAGTTAGAGAGTTAATCATTGCACTCAGAATATCTCGCGTTCCAATTTAGACCGGGCATAACACTGGTGGCAGCGGTGTCTCTTTCTCGAGGGTAGCCTTTCAGGGTTTTTCCTGCTTTAATATTTCTGAGAGTTACGCGACAGGGGTGAGTAGTCAGGATGACGGGGAGAGCACTGGATATTATTCCTTTCAAACCGGAGGAAAATGACTTAGCCACCTATTTAGAGGTCGTCAAGCCAGTTCTTGACATCATATTTAAAGATGAAGTGGCCCCTAAAATTCATACAGTAGTAATGAAGCTAGGGCGACACATGGCCCTAGTTTCCAGTTATGTGAAAGAGAACCCGGGGATGACCTGGGAACAGTTTGAAACCTATACTAAAGCTGCCATTAACCCCGTCTTAGGTACCGTAATAGCTGACCAACAGTTCCACGCTATCACATACGACGGGGACCTCGACGCCACCATCAACAAGCTCAACAGGCTGGCTTCCACCGCTTTTACGACGGCTACAGCTGCGGAGAAGAAAGAAAACGTCCGACGTACCCTCATGAGGATCCTCCCTATTGCAGTCCGGGACCACTTCGCCATTACAGAACCGGCCGGATATAACGCGGATCTCCCTGTCATATGCCGCATTCTGGCCCTGCAGAAGTTCCGGGAGCAAGAGAAAATCGCCAGCATCAACAGAGCTCCGACTAAACCCCAAGGAGTTCCTTCCGGACCAATTTTCCACCCCAGCCGCAGCCCGGATAAACCAGAAGAGTGGGCCAGGATCAAGCCTGGAGATTGGAAGCCCTGCGGAACCCAGTGCCCTATCAACGGGCTGAAACGTTCCTTCTCCGAATTGTTGGCCAAGCGCTCAAGGATTCCTTTATTCTGGGGACAGATTCCCTGGTTGAAACCGTCCAGACGAGTTGCCACAATCCTGGAGGACGGCACCGCAGGAGCTGATGACCACGGCGAGGAAGCTACAGAGGTTGGTGACCCGGACGACCACAGCACAGTCGAGCCGGAAGTCATCCGACCGGGTTTTTAGACCGCCCCCGCCCACCAACTTGGAGACTGGCGGGGGCTCGAGATAAGGATAGCTCTACTATGATGAAACCTCCCATTTACACCCACCTCACCATCCAAGGAGTCAAATCTCGACTACTCGTCGACACCGGAGCCTCAAGATCATGTATTTTTTCCTCATAACACCAGAGACATCACAACACTTTTGGACCTCTTCAACGCTCTTCCACCACCCTTATTGATGCCAACGACAAACTCATTCCAAGTACTGGCATCACTGCACCACTATATGTGGCCACCCCTCAACCCAACCACGGCCATCACCACGCTTTCATGGTATTTCCCTCCCCAGAGACCACTTATGACGGATACCTGGGATTCGATCTTCTCACTGTCCTTCGCACTACCATCCAGTGTGTGGAACGAAGATTGCTATTTTCCACCGACCACCCAGGACTCACCACTCCGAAGACTACAACACTGCTCCACAACCCCCCTCAACCTTTGAAAGCCATCCGTGTTGCATCGGCCATCACCATTCAACCCATCACCTTGCTGCCACATCATGAACATTGGGTATCCATCCATCCAACCCTGACGGGAGAACTCATTCACACTCCTTCTCTTCAGAGCCCTTTTGACAGGGATTGCCTCACTGCACCTGCCATCTTAAAACAAAACGCCGTACGTATAGCCAACATCTCCGACCACCCTATCACCTTACCCAGGGGTCTCACCATTGGAGAACTGGAGACCTACGATGACCAGCCCTCACCTACCACCACCACCATTCCTTCATCAACTCCATCACTCCCGGAAATCCCTGCTCACCTCACCCCTCAGCAAAAGGACGATCTGTGTCAGTTAATGACAGAATACCAGCACATCTTCGCCACCATCTCCCAAGATGTAGGCCACACCCATGTCCTAGAACATCACATACATACTGCCGGACCCCCAGTGAGACAAACTATACGAAGAAAGAACCCCCTTCTGCGCCAAGAAGAACAGAAACAAGTTGCAGAAATGCTAGAAGCAGGCATCGTCAACCCCTCAACTAGCCCTTGGTCCTCCCCAGTGGTACTAGTCAAGAAGAAGGATGGGTCCTCTCGTTTCTGCATCGACTATCGACAACTCAACGATGTCACCATCAAGGATGCCACCCCTCTGCCCCGCATCGACGACTCCCTAAATTCCCTACTAGGGGCCAGATGGTTCTCCACTCTGGACCTGCAATCAGGGTATTGGCAAGTCCCCATGGCCCCCGCGGACCAAGAAAAGACGTCTTTTTCCACCAGTCAAGGAAAGTTATACGAGTTCTCTGTACTACCGTTCGGATTGTGTAACGGTCCCGCCACCTTCTCCCGGCTGATGGAATCCGTACTTCAGGGATTAACTTGGGAAACATGGTTGGCCTACTTAGACGACATCATCGTGTTTGGCCGCACCTGGGCAGAACACATCCATTGCCTCCGCCAAGTTTTCCAGAGGATCCGGCAAGCCGGATTGAAACTGAAACCCACCAAATGTACCATGGCTCGACATCAGGTACAATTCCTAGGACATCTGGTATCCGAAGAAGGAGTCGCCCCCGACCCAAAGAAACTACAAGCCATCCAAGAGATCCAACCCCCGAAGTCAGTGAAAGGAGTGAGGGCTTTTCTGGGGTTAGCATCTTACTATCGGAGATTCGTGAAGAATTTTGCTACAATTGCCAGACCCCTGCACGACTTAACCCGGAAAGAAGAACCTTTTGTGTGGACCCCCGACCGCATCCAAGCCTTCAACTCCCTCAAGGACCTGCTCGTGTCTGCCCCCGTCGTCTCTTTTCCAGACTACCAACTTCCATTCCGACTCTACACCGACGTGTCCCTCCTCGGCGTCGGTGCAGTCCTCTCCCAAAATCGAGAACGACGCGAGCACATCATTGCTTGTGCCAGCCGGACCTTAACCCCTGCAGAGACCAACTACCCCGTAACCAAGAGAGAATGCTTAGGCATCATTTGGGCCCTCCAACACTTCCGGGCCTACCTAGCGGGCGTCAAAATCACCATCATCACGGACCACCAAGCCCTACAATGGCTCAGAAGATCAGACACTAAAAACGCCCTGACAGTCCTTTGGCGAGAGTCACTGGAGGAGTTCGACTTTGAAATCTCCTATCGGCCGGGAAAACTCCACACCAATGCAGACACCCTATCCCGGCTACCTCTTGCACCAGAACAACTCAAAGCCATTCAAGACCCACGACCCCCACCTACCACCACTCCCCCTCTCATACAGGCGTACCTCCGGAACGAAAAACCTAAGTGGATCTCCACCCGACTATTTGGCCTCTTGCAAAGAAGGGGAGACGTACTCTTCACACCCGAAGGTCAGATTGTACTAGGCCCCGAAGATGCAGAGCAAATGATGTCTTCCCTGCACACCAACAACGGGATCCACCAAGGACAGAAGAAATTGGTGAACACCTTCAAGGACACCTACTGGACTCCTCGCCCATACACCACTGCCAAACAGATCACCGAAGCCTGCCGCGCCTGCGCCCTGGGAAAAGATCAAACACGCACTCCAGGACCCTCCGGCAAACTCATCGCTTCTAAACCTTGGCAACTTCTGGCAGTCGACGTCATGGGGCCTCTGCAAAATGACAGGGGATACCGCTACATCATCACCTTTGTGGATACGTACTCCAAATACGTCATCGCTTGCCCTGCCCGAGAACACACAGCTATGGCCGTAACAGAGGCATTATTACAACATGTGTTTCCATATTTTGGATTGCCTCAGGCAATCCACTCCGACAATGCCCCTGAATTTACCGGACAAATTTGGACACAGATCTCCGAAATATTCGGGTTCCACATTAGCCATTCTTCACCTTACTGGCCAAAAGGGAACTCCATATGCGAGCGTTCCCATCGAACCATCGCCAATCAAATCTGGACCCGCCTGCAACAGATGAACTCCTCGGACTGGACCAGCAAAGTTCGCATCATACAATGGGGAATAAACACCTGTCCCAGAGACAACGGGATCACCCCTCACGAGATGGTTTTTGGAAGCCCACCTCTCCTACTACCTCTACGTCACCTAGCTGCCCCTACTGAACCCTCGCCAGGTCTAAACACCAACCTCGTCCATCTTAGAAACCGCCTACGTCAGCTCCAATTCACGCAAGATCTCCAGCCTGATGAAGTCCCCAAAAACAACCCTCACCGAGTAGGCGACCTGGTAATGGTAGCCATCTTGCCTGTACTCTCCAAACTGAAGCCACGGTACAAGGGTCCATTTGAGGTCCTAAAAATTCCTAACTGTTTCCAGGTCATAATTAACTATCACGGGGAATCTCGCACTTATAGGAATAGATTTGTCAGAAGGTTCCAACCTCTTAACAAAAATGTAACTTTAGTCGCTGAACCAGACCAGGATGTTAAATGTACTACCCCTGTTTCAAATCTTCACCCTCAAACTTCCCTTCTTCCCAGACCTGACCCCCTCAACCATTCCGTACCTCCTCCTCAGCCTCCTTTCACACCCCCTCTCATTTCTCCTTTGCCTGCCTTTAACTCTCCTGTTCCTCAGCCGCCTGTTGCCCTCCCCACTCGCCTCACCTCCCTAAACACCAACCTCCTCCACCTCCTCCTACCCTCTCTACCCAAACTCAAACCTCCCCCTCTTCTCCTTTACCTCTCCCTAAGCTCAAACCTCCGTCCTTTCCCTCTCTCCAAACTCAAACCTCTCCCTCTCTCTCTCGCCTCACTTCACCTCAGCAACCCCTTTCTGACCAGTCACCATTAACCAGCCATACCTCCTCTAGCCTTCCCCCATCTCCACCAAAACTCACCAACATACCCCCCGCTTTACCTATCGCCCCCAGTCTTTGCCCTAAAACCCCTTTCTGTAATCCCTCACCTGTCCCTCCTGACTCTAAAAACCTACTTTCCTCTCCTAAATCTATTTCCCCTCCATCTCAACTTCCTAGGCGTAAAACCATACCTAAATTTCGCCCAATGACACCATTAACCCCCTCTCTCCCTTTCCCCAGACTGCCTTCTCGTACCCGCTGCGGGAGACCAGTCAAGCCACCCACCAAATGGGAACCAGCCCTTTCCCAGCCAAAAACAGGAAAAGGGCAAAACTCAGCTGCTCGGAGCCACGTCACCAAGCCGGTTCCAAGCTCCTCCCCCCAGCCTGGTACTTCGGCGTCCGCACCACCGAATGACAAGGGCCCAGCCAGGATCTCTGTCCTCACTCACCACCCACCTCCCACTACGACGACACCCTCGCTGACCTCTCTCACCAATATGAGAATTGACCAGATAGCCCTAGTGCGGAAGGACTCCACCATCCCGATCAGATCACCTCACCAACTTCTCGACCAGCTGAGATACTACGACTCCTCTTCTCTCCTCACCCTCACCGGAGACCAGAGGGCCACACCGAACAACAGGGGGATTATCTACCACCACCTCCTCCAACACCTGACCCCCGTCTTCCAGGATGCTACCTCTAGACACTACCACCTTCAGTCCCGGGGTCGGGACTTTTCTCTGCCCGACGGTAGTGAGATGCGGTCTAGGAACGGTGTTACCGCATCTCCAGCTTGTCACAGCCATGCGACAGAACCAACTAAGCCTTCGGACAGCCTCCCCCCTGCCATCCAGACCCACGACAACCCTGCCTCTGCCCGTATAGCCAAGATAACGGTGGAACGAGTGGGACACGTCCGTCCCGAGTGGACCACACCAGTCACCCACGCCGAGTCATTTTCTTTAATCACCAGAGCCAAAGAAAATGACCATCGCAGGGGTAACTATTACAAACCCCCCTCAGCCAGCCCAGTAACTCCTCAACCTAGCTACACAACCACAGGTGGTACCAGGTTGTTACCTAAATTACCTTTCATATCCCCTATCAAAGAACCTAAAGCTCTCTTCCCCAGATTACCTTTCATATCCCCTATCAAGGAACCTAAAGCTCTTGCATCCATTCAATCTAAACCATTGTCCCGGGTTAAAGTCACTCATAAACCAAAACTTGCCTATCATTCCAGCCAACAATAAGTCTTAACCCCCAGAATCAGTCATCATCCATTGTAAGAAACTCATCCGCTTCCTCTCCCACCAGGAAGCCATCACCCCATAATGTGTACAGATCTGCCCTGAGGAATCTTCCTCCAGCTACATCTACAAGGGCCAGCCAAAAGTCCAGGCGCACCACTTCCAGGACTACAAGGACCTAACCACCACGCGCGGACACCACCCCAGCGCCTTTGATCCTCTCAAGCCGGGCGCCTTAATTCTGGGCAAGAATATTCACAAGTACTCAGCCAGTCTGGACATCAGTAACTAAGCTTGCCTTTGGCATCTTTTTACCTGGGTAAAAGCAGCCAGAATAGCTGGTGTTCACACTTGAAGCTGTGTACAGTGATCGGAGACAACCAGTTCGGGTTCCCCCCTTCAGGAAGAGGAATAGCTTGTGCAACCCACTTTGGGCCCCACCTTCCTGGCCTTCGATGCTGTATATAGACCAAGTAAATAAGGATTCCTGTCTTGTTCCTTTCCAGGGATTATAAGGATAGTGCAGTACTTAGAGACAACCAGGTCGGGTTCCCCCCTTCAGGAAGAGGACTAGATTGTGCAACCCACTTTGGGCCCCACCTTCACTGGCCTCTATTTACTTTATTAGTCTTGTGGTCCCAGAGACAAAGCAGCCAGAATAGCTGGCGTTCACACTTGAAGCTGTGTGCAGTGATCGGAGACGACCAGGTCGGGTTCCCCCCTTCAGGAAGAGGACTAGCTTGTGCAACCCACTTTGGGCCCCACCTTCCTGGCCTTCGATGCTGTGCATAGACCAAGTAAATAAGGATTCCTGTCTTGTTCCTTTCCAGGGATTATAAGGATAGTGCAGTACTTAGAGACGACCAGGTCGGGTTCCCCCCTTCAGGAAGAGGACTAGATTGTGCAACCCACTTTGGGCCCCACCTTCACTGGCCTCTATTTACTGTATTAGTCTTGTGGTTCCAGAGGAGATTGCAAGGGAGTAATTTAATTGTCCCAAACCTTAGACTAATCATAGTGTCACTGGATAGACTGCTTGCACCTCTATACAGACCATGATGCTAGTCGCCATAACCCCCCACCAAACCCTGTAGCAGAACTCCGGCATACTCTTAGTAAGTCCCTGCTCACGCGGAGTGCAAGAGGAACCCGGGTGTCTCCCGTGGTAGGCGCAGAGGGACAAGGAGCTGTAAGGACCTAGGAGTGCAGCCTAATCCCGGACCAACATCCGGAAGTACCACGCCCAGCCGCCCTCCTGGACCACTGGATTCTCCCTCGATCTACGGCACCTCTTCACTCCCGCTCTCCTTTAAGTGCCTTACTACGGTTTATGGGTATAGAGTTGTCTCAGGGTAGTGGTTGAGTTATCTTCAGGGGTTCTCACTAATTAACGTCTCACGAGAGGGCTTTCCTCTCTCTACTTAAATTGACGTTAATCTGCCCACTTGCCGGAACACATTAGACATAACTATCAGGGGATCCTTATATACGCACATTCCCGGGTTATTGGTCTCCCATAGCCCGTCAGATGGGGCGTGCCTATATAAGACCCACAGCATATGACATACACACATATTTACACATAACCTTGTTCCCTTGTATAACTTCTAACCTCATTCACTTAACATTCTGTCAGGTTCATAACTCGAATAGATCTCACTCTATCTCAGCTCCCGACGATTGTTGTATCAGCCTTCCGCATCTTGCTAGTTGCCCACACAAGTAGTTTTAGAATAAATAATCTTGCCAGGTGAGATCTAGCACACCTGTAGAATTCAGTTCATTTGTGAGCCTTTCAGAGCCCACCTTATTGTTGATGACCACTTGGTCATTGTTGCTTTAGAGTCAGTTAACGTCACTATTGCTGGGGACATCATAGTATGATCCAGACAACATCTACCATTACTGCACTCTTGTTACCTTGCTGAGATCTCGCTTGAGATCTAGTTGAGTGGGAGGTAAGCCTCCACTATTTTGGATACTCTATAATTGTATCCGTGGAGTTATTGTTAAATTGAGTCCGGACCCATTGTTTGACTCTTGCCTTATAATTGCTAATCATATTATTATTTGTATGCTCTATTTACCATTGTTGCTATTTTGATGATCTCAGTGTTCCAGAGTTAAATATATTGCTCCTCCATGAACCAGGTGTAAAGTGAATAAAACCCATGTTAACTTGTCGCCTGTGTACTTATTCTCCTGCTGTGTGGTCTCTTTATTAAAGTTAAAGGTATACTTCTCCAGTTAGAGAGTTAATCATTGCACTCGGAATATCTCGCGTTCCAATTTGGACCGGGCATAACATGCATATTAAGAGAGATCACGTACAGTCATGTCATGTTCTTTGAGATCTCAACCGAATCGTATGAATGTTATATATCAGAATGGTGGATATGGATGACAGGATGCCCCCCTTTTCATGAGATGGAGTAAGTAGGAAGTACTACACAGGATAATACCAAGCGTAAACATCGCTAACAGCACCGCGCACAATGAAAAAAGTGCCGGAGGTGATAAGTGACACCCAGGAGATAAGTGCCTGAACACTTAATTCTGTGGACTACCAGTAAAAACAGTAGGACAAACACCCCAATGACAATACATGAACATTACACAAGCGGGTGATGCAGAACGAACAGAATGTGATGATGGGAAGAAATTAATGAAACATACAGTAACATCTACATTTCAAACAATTAATGTAATAATGAAGGAAATGAAAAAACAATATCCTTAAGCCTAGGTAAGGTCCTTAACCCTAGGTAACATTATATACATATATGTGTAACCCATAGCCTCAGCCCCCTCCCCCCAAAATAGGAGCGGACAGGATAGGAGAAAAACAGTAGGGGGAAGGACAAGCATAGAGGAATACCCCTAAGTAACTCTTTGGCCCAACGCAACACAAGGACGCCCTGGCCTGTCCGTAGACATGGACAGATAGGAGGAGACAAACGTGCTGGGGGAAGACCACAGCCCTGTGTCAGTAATGTCCCTGAGGGAGTGATTGTGAAGGAATCGTGGCCGCATAAGACCTGATGTCATGCGCCGAACCCCGAACCAGAGGATTGCTATCCTTAATGACGCGACACAGGCGTAGTCCCACAGCACGTTTGGTTAATCTCCTACCGGTCTTAGGCACCACCCAGAGCGCCAACCCCGACCCCGGCACAGTGGAATGAACATAAGAATGAAGTGAAAGAACAGGGCACAACGCGTGATGACGATGGCCGCGCTTAACCCGGCAAGCGCGATAGGCCTCACGGAAGGCTTCCTATAGGGAACGCGATAGGCCTCACGGAAGCATGACCATAAAAAAAGCCTTCCAAAAAAAAAAGGGCCTATCAAAACAAAGGATTTTGTCTCTAGGTGAGATAATTCCCCTCTAGTACTCATCCATGTGTTTCTCACCCCTCCCCCTCCCCTCCTTCCCCACCTTATTCCCCCCTCCCCCCCCCTCCTCAATTATCACCTATTTTTCCTCTTATTATCATCATTTATCGGTTATTTTTCTCTCCCGCGATAATGTAGCACAAGTGGGTTGCATAAAAGATCGTTATGCAACACCCAGACACCGGCACACACCGCCCCGCTCGTCTCAGTTGACTCCCAGACAGCGAGAGGGGAGGGCTGCCTGTGGCTCTCTCTCGCCTGAGATTATTACCGGGTGGCCAATATCTTCGTTTTTCACCACCCAAATGATTTTCCCACTTATTTTAGCACTCTTGAAGGTTCATATATACATCATATATGTAAAATAAAAGCATACCGAAAACAAATAATGCTTTATATTGTAAATATAACTAATTCTGTCAGAATCCCAAGCTAGAAATGCACAAATAACTACCCTAGCACCTAGGTCTATATCGCGCTTGTCAGGTTAAGAGCGGGGACAGTGAAAGGCTTAAACACGTGTGCCTCTCGTTCGTTCTTAGCAACAAAATGAACAGACGGAGCCATAGTTACCGACCCGAGGATGGGAGCAAAACGCAAACAGTTCTGGGCCCGAGACATGGCAGCCAACTCCGAGACCCTTTCACCCGTAGCTAAAGCTAGAAGAAACAGTGTCTTGTCAAGTAATCTGTCAGGTGTGGGGTTAAGAGTGTAGGCCGCAGACGAGAGCCTATTGAGAGCCGCCGCCAGAGACCACTGAGGGGGGATCTGACGCGGGGGTGGTCTGAGCCGAAAGCAGGCTCGCAAGAAGAACTCTAGTTCTTTCTGAGGAACGACCAACCCCGTGAGGGTCTCAAAAGGCTCACGAATGGCAGACAGGTGGTTCCTAATAGTGTTGTACATGTAGCGACGCTCCTCAAATAAATAATTGAGGTAGTGAAAAACAAGCGCCACCGATGGAGTTGTCTGTGAAGAGGTGTGTAACCAAGAAGTAAAGCTGTGCCAGTGAGATTCATATATCTTCCATGTAGATGGTGTCCAATGTAGAGTGAATTTGTCAGTTAATGATCGTCCAAACAAGGGAAGCCACCCCGCCTCATAAACATCCACGATGCGAATGCCAACGAGGTCCCTAGGTCTCCAATCGACCCCAAGTGGAAGCTTGAGACCGACAGAGGCACGGGATCCGGGCACCATCGTTTCAGCTGAGCGTACCAGGCTTGGGCCGGCCAGAGGGGCGCGATCAACCAAACTTTGCCCTGGTACTCTCTCAGCCTGTGGAGGACCTTGCACATCAAAAGTGCGTCGGGTGGCGGAAACACGTACAGTGACTGCCACCTGTTCCAGTCCTCGCTGAAAGCGTCCGGTCCCCCCGCTGGAGTGCAAATCCAGCGGGTCAGGAACACAGGCAGCTTGGTCGTCTCGTGAGAAGCGAACAAGTCGACCTGCGGAACACCCCAGGAGGCTGCCAGGCCGTCGAATACGGTTGTTTGAATGACCATTCTACCTGGGTTCTCCGTCCCCGAGACAGAGCATCCGCCCACAGGTTGGCAGACCCGGGCAGGTAGGCTGCATGCAGTGTGATGTTGTAACGATCTGCCTGAAAAAACAGTTTCTCCGCCAGATCCTGAAGCACCGCGGATCTGGAGGAGCCCTGTTTCTGTATGCAATGAACTGCAGTCATGTTGTCCATCCTGAAGGCCACCGACCTGCCCAGAAGGGCGTGCCCATGATCCCGCAGGAAGAACAACGGGACTAACAGTTCCAAGACATTTATGTGTAGGTGAGTGAGACCTGACCACCTGCCTTGGTTTTGGTGACCCATGTTTGACTGGTAGCCCCATCCCACCTCGCTCGACGCATCGGTGTCTATCCAGATGGTCGGCGGGGGCGAAGTCCAAGGCACAGCTCTTGCGAGCTTGCCCCGAACAACCCAGTGTGTCAAAAGTAAATGGATCGAGCGCGGGATCGGCCAAAGCTGATGTGGATGCAACAGTGGGAATGCCTTGTTGCCCAGTTGAATCAGGCGTTTGATCCTGAGCCTCCCTAGGGGAATGGTCAGACACGCCCAATTGAGCGACCCGATCAACGAGTCCCAGAGTTTCCTGGTGATGGAGACCGAGTGTAACGCAGCGAAAAGTTTCCTTCGAATCTTCGATGCGTTCACCCGACTCTGTCTGACGGTCGCGCTCGCCATGTCCCAGTCCAGGCCCACCCACGTCACGTCTTGCGACGGGGTGAGGCACGACTTGGGAATGTTTACCTTGAAACCTAAACATGTGATGTGTTGGATGACAAGGAGAGTGTGTTGTGCACATTGAGTGGGAGAGTCTGCGGAGATGAGCCAATCGTCCAAGTAAAACAGGATCTGAATCCCCTGACGGAGCAGAGGAGTCAGAGCCTGCTTGACGAGTTTCGTAAAGACGCGTGGTGCGATATTGAGACCGAAGGGCAGCCTGTCGAACGTCAACACCCTTTCGTGCAGCTGGAGCGCCAGATAGCACTGGAACCGAGGAGCAATCGGTACATGCCAGTATGCGTCCCTGAGATCCAGGGATATACTGGCATATACGCATACTGGCATGTACCGATTGCTCCTCGGTTCCAGTGCTATCTGGCGCTCCAGCTGCACGAAAGGGTGTTCACGTTCGACAGGCTGCCCTTCGGTGTCAATATCGCACCACGCGTCTTTACGAAACTCGTCAAGCAGGCTCTGACTCCTCTTCTCCGTCAGGGGATTCAGATCCTGTTTTACTTGGACGATTGGCTCATCTCAGCAGACTCTCCCACTCAATGTGCACAACACACTCTCCTTGTCATCCAACATATCACACATAAACAAGATGGATGCGGGAACCAGTAGGACGACATTGATGCGCATGACAAAAACTATTTGCTGATATGGATAGTGGAATAGGCCTACTGGGGAAACCACTGAAAAAAAAACGAACCAACATGCCTACCTCTGTTGGTGGTTTGGAAATGGCAAAACCCTGGATTACAGCACTACCTCTGCATCACCCTGGATTACAGCACTACCTCTGCATCAATCTTCAATGGTGAGTTAAACACTTTACTTTTTGTATAGGCTAGGCCTATTCATTGATTATTTAATGTAGGCTAGGCCTACTAGAGATTTGTTTAGCTTGCCTGCCATGCTCTTCTATGTTAGTAAACATTTAATGGTTAGTTAAACTTTGGACTTCCTAGGCATCCTAGAAGCCTAAAGGCCTAGGCTAATTCCTAATAAATAAATAGGCCTAGGCCTAGGCTAGTAAAAAAAATAAAAATAAAAAAAAGTCCTAGGCCTAATTTTCGAATAGGCCTATCCGAAATATTCGTATTTCCGAAAATTTGTGAGTTTCGTGATTTTCGGATATAAGGGATTATACTGTACTTTCAAAATACAGCAGATGAATGGGAAGGGGATGGAAGGGAGGGCCAAAATAGTCAATGATTCCGGGGCCTCTACTAAATATTAGGTTTTCCTTCTTCACTTCGGGACTCAAACCTATAATTTATTAGTGGCCCCTTCATCATTGACGATGCACCTGATATCTCAAGTCTGGAGGGGGACATTCATCAGGAATATCATAACCACTAACAAATTACAGTACTAAGGTTTAAAGAGAAACTTGTACAAAAAATCTATCTATCTATCTATCTATTGCCGGACGCCTTACTCCCCTTACGAGGGTGGCCATACACAGAATGCCCCCAAGCGGACCTATTCCCTGTGAGAGGGACAACCCGAGCCAGTTTAGTGAAGGACTTACAAGATTGACCACTCAATTTAGGATCCGTCCGACTCAGAGGCCCTCTGTGTATCTTGTTAGCACTATTTTTCTACAGTGGTGTTCGGCTAATCCATCCACTAACCTGCCTTACCCTTAGGTAAGCAGTACGGATTTGTATCAGGTTTACTCCCCTAGACAGGTTGCCAACCAAGGCTGACGAGTCCCACCCTTTGTACAAAAAATATCTTTGTTTAATATAAAATAAGAAAGAGTTTACAGGCGGTTTGCCTGTTGTGTAGCACCTTTACGTTTGATAGAACAGTAAGATATTGGGAGGTTTGACGTACCTCCCAACCTACCAAATAGGAAAACCTACTATTTGGTAGTAGTCTTGGAAAATCCAACGTCAAGGCTATTAACCTAATTGCAATGACGACTTGTCTATTTTGACTGCTATGTCGTCATTCCAACCGCGGTTAAAAAGAAAACGTCTAGAGTCTACTCCTTATCTTGCTCTAGGAGACGTTGTACATTAACCAAAACTACCACCGAAGGTGAAAAAAGCATAGAAGAGAAGAAAAAGGGGTTTACCTTAGTTACCGCTTAAGGCCCATCCTGTGTTCCGTCATGTGCAGATCCCTGTCGAACGTGCGCATGAGCGACCCTCTCTTGTCATCACATCTCACGTCAGCAGAAGAACGCGGATGGGCAGGGGTCCGGCGTGAGGGAGGGTATTATGTACGTTGGATTTTCCAAGACTACTACCAAATAGTAGGTTTTCCTATTTGGTAGGTTGGGAGGTACGTCAAACCTCCCAATTTGTTAGTAGTCTTGGCAAATCCAACGTCAAGGCTGCATAACAAATAGGAGGAGGACATCCAAGCCCAACCTACCAAAAAAAACCAATGCATAAAACAAAATTACGAATGACAAAGACACAATTTAAACAAGAGAGTTTAATAAAAGAGTGAAAAACTGAGGAGTAGCTAAAAAGAACAGTTTTAACACATGCCCGTCATTCATAGTAATGCAAAAACATAGACTTGTCTGAAACCAAAAAGGTACTGTACCCAAAATCCCTTTTCTTCAAAAACCAACAAAAACACTGAACACAAGAACAAAACACAATTTTCAATGTGGCAAAAACACTTATGTACTGGAACAATACATAATCCCAAACTTGCAATCCAGTGTTGCAAACCCATACACCCCCCCCCCCCCTTTGTCAAAAAAAAAACAAAGGAAAAGAACGAGGGACAAGGGGGGAAGACCAGGGATCTTCGTCAGAGCACCAGGAAACACGACCCCCGAGAGCAATCACCGGCCGAGGGGGTCGAACACTGGACACGGAGAGGTAGGAGGAGATGAAGGAATGGATAGAAGACCACAAAACCGCTGAGGCGAAGGCAGGGAAGGATCGACGTGGCAGGAACCGGAAGGAGGCAGCAAAGGATCTGACATCACGCGCAGAACCCCTACAAACAGGGTGACGGGCACGAACGGTCCGACAAACGTGGCGGCCCAGCTGCACCTGCGAGAGCCTCCCACCTGTCCGAGGAGACACCCACACAGCAGTACCCGAAGGCGGCGCCACAGACGCAACAGAGGAGTGCAAGGCTGACACCGGGCACAACACATGGCGAGGATGCCCACGCCGAAAAGCCTGGACGGCGAAAGGCTGGAAAACGGGGGCCTCCCTCCCATGCGTGGTAACAAAAGGTGGGGAGGAGGCGAACGAGACGCCATGCAAGGACGGGGAGAATCGCACGCAGTCCCGGGGCCGTGACAATGCCGCTAGTGCAGACACCCGATCCCCAGTGGCCAGAGCGACAAGGAAGAGTGGACGCCCGAGCAACGGAACCGGCGTAGCGGCCCTTGTATACGTGGGGGAAGCCAGAAGGACCAGAGCCCGCCCCAGATCCCACAGCGGAGGGACCTGGCGCGGAGGCGGTCGATCCCGGAAGGCAGCCGTCAGGAAGGAATCCAGCACCTGTGGCGGAACGACCAGCCCAGCGATGGACCCAAAGAACCCCCCCGGACGGCAGACAAGTGGGTACGTATAGCGTCGACTGGAAAGCGACGTGTACGGAAGAGGTGAAACAAGGAGCGTAGGACGAGGGAAGGAGAGCCAACTGGCAGGCGAGTGGCCTGTAGCCACCTAGTAAAAGACCTCCAGCGGGACCCGTAAGTCCCCAAGGAGAAGACGGCCAGGAACGCTGCAGGAAGTCAGGCAGGGCCCGGCCGGGGACCGGGAGCCACCGTGCCTCATGAACAAGCACGATGCGAAGGCCAAAGAGGTCCGCAGGACCCCAACCTAGCCCAAGTGGAAGCCAGAGACAGGTAGAGGGACCGGACTCGGGCACCACCGCGGCAACCGGGCGGACCAAGTCCGTGCCGGCCACAGAGGCGCGAGGAGCCAGACGCAGCCGTGGTACAGCCGCAGCTTCGCGAAGACTGGGCACATCAACAGCGCGTCTGGTGGCGGAAAGATGGATATCGACCGCCACCTGTACCAGGCGACCATGAAAGCGTCCGGACCCCCCCCGGAGCGCGAAGCCGGAGGGAGAGGTCCAGAGGCAACTGGCGCGGCACCCCCGATGCGAACAAGGCGACCTCCGGAACACCTCAGGAAGCCGCGAGGTCGGCGAACACAGTCCGTTTCATCGCCCATTCTACAAGAACGCCCTGCCCTCTCGACAGGGCGGCCGCCCAAAGGGTGGGAGGCCCGGGCAGGGAGGAGGCATGCAAGGAGAAGGGGTGTCGGTCCGCGAGGAAGAACAACTCCACCGAGACCCCCAATAGAGTCAACGACCTGGAGGACCCCTGCATAAGGAAACAGGGGACAGCTTGTCTGAGTGTCCAACCCGAAGGGCCAGCGCGTGGTCCCGCAGGAAGAACAAAGGAACCAACAATCCGAGGGCATAGACAGGTAAGAGGAGGGAGACCCACCCATCTGCCGGGAAGTGGACGTCCCAGGTTCGATTGGGAACCTCACCCAACCTCGCTCGACGTATCTGTGGTTACCCAGACCGTCGGGGGGGGGGGGCGGTCCAGGGCACAGTCGCAGAGAGCGAGCCCCGAGCAACCCAGCGACCGAAGCGTCGGCGAACGGTACGCGGGAGCGGCAGGAGCCGATCCATAGGGGCAACAGAAACACCGCGGTGCCCATGAGGAGGAGGCGGCGTAGCCAGAGGCTCCCTAAGGGAAGGGGCAGAGCGGCCCAATGCAGCGAACCCACGAACGAGTCCCAGAGCCACCCCGGGAGGGAGACCGAGTGCAACACGGCGAGGACCGTCCACCGAAGGTGCACCGGGGCCGGCAGACCCCGGGTCACCGTAGCGCCGGACAAAACCCATGCGAGACCGACCCATGGCACGACACGCGACGGGGTCAAGCGTGACTTGGGAACATCGAAGGGGAACCCTAACCGTGCGATGTTGCGAACGACTGTGAGGGCGTCGCCAAAGCACAGGCCTAGGGCGTCGGAAACTACCAACCAAACGGCCAAGGAAAACGAGCTGGAGCCCGCTCCTGAGGAGAGGACCCAGAGCCTGCCCCACCAGTGCGGAGAAGATCTGCGGCGCGATGTGGAGACCGAAGGGAAGGCCGTCGAACAGGAACACACGATCGGAAGTCCGAACGGCCAAGAATCGCTGGAAGCGAGGATGGAGAGGAACGAGCCAAGACACATCCTGGAGGGCCAGCGACACTACCCACGACAGAGGGCACAGGGCCAGGCGTACCAGGGGTACCGGCAGCATCCGAAACCGTGTGTGCACGATGTGCCCGTTGAGGGCCGACAGATCCACCACCGGACGCATCGCGTCGCAGGTCGGTGACGGAACTAGAAAGACACGGGAGAGGAAAACCGGGTGACCGGCGGTCAACTCCCTCGACGCTACCCAGCTCGGGCATGGAAGTGAACACGTGGGCCACCTCTGAAGAGATGGGCCGTTGTCGGTGACAAGAGCGGAGTGGGGGTCTGGACGTCCACCTCCAGGTGAGACCCCTCCGCGCAACCCGCCGCCCCCAACGTCCCTCGCGGCTACCGAGGGGCGCAAGGGCGAAAACAACCCGAGGGAGCACCCGAGAGGAGGGGTGCGACCCGGTACGCCCAGGCGAGAAGGAGAACAAGGAGGCCGACCCAGAGAACTACACATTGTGTTGACGTGGAGGTACCCCCGGTACGGGCCGTGCGGGCATGAGCGCCACGTTGACCTCCTCTACCCCCGCCCCCCCCAACCTCGTCGAAAAGGGCGGGCCACCCCAACCCCAGGCCGGCGCGGGGCTGACCCCTTCGAAGGGCGGCCGGAAGTGGAAGGCCGGCCAGCCCCGACACAGAGGGGATGAAAGGGGCAAGAACAAAAGTGCGAGGCGGAACCGATGCACTGGCCAGCAACGTCCCAGTCCTGCGCCCGTGCAAGGCGGCAGCACTTGCAGCAGCACCCCGAAGAGGACCGGCAGAAGGACGGGACTGAGAAGACCCCGCGCGCGGCACAGCGCGTCGGTGCGTGACGTAAGCAGGGTCCGTAACGACACAGCGCAGCGTCGTGTGGCGGAAGCAGGGGCCGCCGACAGAGAAGCGTAGCATTCCCAAGCATCCTGCGTAAAAAACCCCGACGTATATAGCGCAGAGTACAACAAACCCTGACGAATAACCAAGGGGGCCGGCCGGCAGAACGAAGACCGTACCGTCGTGCGGTGCCGAGTTGCCGCGCACAAAACCGCCTTCAGCTCGGGAACCAAAGACACCGCGAGCCGAAGGTGGACCCGCTGAACGCGGTCCAAACCCTCGCGAAGATCGCCTGGCGCAGACGCCTCGAAAAGCCGCAGGTGGTGAACAGACGTCTGGAGGGAACCTAAAGACAAGACAATAAGTCCGTCACCCTCTGTCGCAAGGGAAAAACCTTGGCGACAGAGGGCTGATCCGGGGGAGAGAAGAACGGGGTAGCAATAGAACAAAGTTCAAGAACGGGCGCGCTCATCCAGGACCAGAACGCGCCGTCCAACCCGCCGACAGACACAAGAGGAGGCAAAATCAGGGACGACTCCGGGGGAGGGACGGAAGGAGAGCCGTCGACGGATCGGTGTGTGAAGTCGAAGGCCTCAGCAAACCAGGCCACCAATGGGAGAGGGTGACCGAGCATGATGGCTAAGCCAGGCGTACCGGCGTCGCACAAACCTGTCCCATAGGAGGACAGACCCGTCAACACAGCCAGGGACTGAACAGCCGGAAGGATGTCAGGGCGGCTGATGTCTGACCAGAGCGTAGGCCTGCAGAAGGGAGGGGGACCGTAGCAGGGGTAGGTAGGGTGAGGCGCGGAGGGTGAGGCACCGCCAAGAAGGGCGAGAAGAGGGAGTCTTCCATCGACTCCAAGCGCCCGTCGAAGCGTGACACAACCCAGCCCTGCATAGCCGACAATCGATCCGAGAGAGGCTAACCCCCCCCCCAGAGTGGGCGGCCCGCAGGGGCGAGCGTGAGCAGGAGCGAGACCCACGACACGAACCAGCAGCGTCGCGGCCCAAGGAAGGCGAGCGACGACGGTTGTGTCGCCGTTGAGGGACTCGTCCCCGATCACGAACAGCCGAGGGGGAAACAGCACCATTCCCCTCTTCCAGCGACACATCAGCTCCTGAGAAAGGGGACCCCAAAACCTCGCGAAACCCCACCGAGGCAAGAGGAGGGGTACCCCCCTGGCGAGACGGTAAGTGAAGGTCAGGAAGAGAAGAATGAGGAGGAGCAGGACGACGGGAGTGGGAAGGCTGGCCGGGTGAAAGGAGGCCAGGAGCCGCGGGGGGAAACAGAGCAAGGATCCCCGGGGCTGAGATAACAGGGCGGCCCGACACCGAGGCGGAGGAGGGAGGGACCACCACCATGGGACGAGACCGTGAAGGAAGAATAGGCACTGAAGCAGGTGAAGTAGGAGAAGCAACGACATCCAGGCGGACCCTCCTGGACAGTGTAGGAGGAGGGAGCAGAGGGCCAGCGACAGCATGAACAACCGCGCGCGGAGAGGACAACGTAAAAGGAAGTCGTCTGGGCTGGGGAAGCGGGCGGAAGGGAGTAGAGCCCCTATCCGTAGAGGCCAGGGGAGGGCGCACAGGGGCAGAGCCGCTAACCCCGGCCTCAGGGCGAGAACCATGACGAGGGCGATGGGCGTCGTCAAGGCGATCAGGAGGACGACGAGGCGAGCGAGAGCGTGGACGGAGCCGGGGAACCCCCCGACGATGGGACGACTGGCTGCGGGACCCAGGGGAGAGGGCCCGAGCAGGGAGAGGGCCAGGTGAACGGCCTTCAGTCGGGTCAGGGATACCCAGGGCGACGCGGATCCGGTCGGCAACAAAGGCCGGGGAACGGTGGCCCACAGTCCTAATGTGGCGGGAGACCATCGTCCACACCGACGGAAGGGAAGCAGAGGCCACAGCCGCCGCCGAGGAACCAGGGCCATGGAGCAGCACAACCACCAGGGCCAGACACGTGCCACACAGAGCAGGGAGGTAGGCCGTAGAGGACACACAGAGCGAGTGGCGCAAGCAGGACTTGTGCCTCTCCAAGCACGGGGAGCGACAACCAAGGCGAAAGCAAGGCAGCCTACCTGCACTAGAAGAACACACACCATAATCAGCACGTCGAAGGAGTAAGTGGAGAGAATGTCCAAGAAGAACCAGGGAAGGAGCATGGGGAAACAGGAACACACATGCAAACAGGTATCCGTACTCACCCTAAACTGGGAGCACAGAGGTAGGTGAGGAGGGCGGCCGAGGCGGAAGAGCACTAGCAGAACCTGCAAAGATGGAGAAAGTGTTAACCACCACTCAACATCTTACATGCAGGGCCTATAACACCAGTAAAGTGCATACACCAATATAGTATCAGGCAACAAGATGACATAAAAAAAGTCAATAGTGAAAGCCAACTATTACCGCAAATTTGCGGGCCAATGGAGGCATAACCGTACCGACACCACCCTCCCGCAATTTTGCGGGACCTCCCAACGATCTCCGTAAATTTGCGGGGAGTCGAAATGTCCCAGAGGACCGAATCAAGCCCCCGCAAATTTGCGGGACCGGCCGAGATGGTCCGGCGCCGAAAAAGCGAAAGGAGCGTCTAGGGAATACCAAAAGAGGCCCAGAGAAAAGCGTCATCTCCTTATGAACTCCAAGCGACGATGGCCATCAAGCTGAGCAGTGTCTTCCTTGATAATATCCTGACTCAACCGGTCAAGGGAGAGGCAAGGAAGACACACCAGGGGAGAGGAGGCACATCCCCCAGGAACCACCCAACCCACAGAGATAGAGCAAAGCCCATGAGGAGAAGTGGCAGGAAGGGTGGTTTGGCACAAACAGGGGCCCCCGTAGGGTACCCCAGGATTGGGCAAAAGGGTAGGAAAGGATGGAGGTGAAAACAGTAATTGAAACTGGCGAGAAAAAGGGTGGCCTAGCCGTGAGGAGAGAATGTGTCAGGGGCGAAAAACCCTGTGGTGTGAGGGAGGGGCCCCCGTGGGGTACCCCTGGATATCACGAACCACCAAGCGCCCAGGCCCTTGAGACACAGTGAAGGCTCGAAAGGGGGGACTCGGGAATAACGCTAATAATGCGGCCGACACAAACCGACAAACAGCACCGCCACCACGAAATCTCAGATTGTGAACCAACTGTACACCTAGGCTATGAAAATATGAAAACTCATAGGGGCATAGCAATTCCTGAATGAGAAACAAGCTAGGCTAAAATAAGCTAAAAGCTAAACTATGCCCAGACTAACAGGAAAAAAGAATATGAAAAGAGAAAGGAATGAAAAACACACACGAGGAACGCCAGGCGCCCCCGTACCTTCGGTAGCTATTTCCACACGCGTCTCCATTAGACACACTGAGGAGCCCATTTACGTGTGCCCTAGATCACGTAACATCTGTCTAACAAAAAAGAAGGCCAGATAAGCCGAAACGAACCTAAACAGGGTGAATTAAAGGAGCACAACAAAAGCGACTGCATTCAATGGAGCGCGTGAAAAAATGATGACAAGAGAGGGTCGCTCATGCGCACGTTCGACAGGGATCTGCACATGACGGAACACAGGATGGGCCTTAAGCGGTAACTAAGGTAAACCCCTTTTTCTTCTCTTCTATGCTTTTTTCACCTTCGGTGGTAGTTTTGGTTAATGTACAACGTCTCCTAGAGCAAGATAAGGAGTAGACTCTAGACGTTTTCTTTTTAACCGCGGTTGGAATGACGACATAGCAGTCAAAATAGACAAGTCGTCATTGCAATTAGGTTAATAGCCTTGACGTTGGATTTGCCAAGACTACTAACAAATACACACATAAACTATACATTTAGCTTATGACTAAATAAATCAATCAATATCTTGTCTCTTAGAAAATACTGATAAACTTTGGTGGTATATATAAATATATTGCCTAACAGGTACTCTATTACAAATAGATTTGTACAATGCCCTTATAAATAACCTTAAGATTATTGAGCATAAATTAATACTCTATTGCCATACATAAAGTGTAAAAAATCAAAAAAGTTTCCTGACCAGACTTGCTTTAGTCTAAGGAATGGGTTATCACATGACCCTAATTCTCATCATCATGTTGTATGACATAGGAGGCAGGTAGGAGGCCCTAGTTAGAACACTCCCCCCCCCCCCTTTCTTTGTACAAAAATAGCTTAAAACTAGACTCTCTGCCTGAATGTTACACATGTGCGAGAAGGTTTCATGAGATTAACGGACAGGTAACGTGTTAGGAATGTATGATTGCACGACCATAATTTGGTCTGCTGAATATCATCTAGGGAATAATTATGTAAGAACCTGAGTGAGGCAGCCCACTTCCGTATATCGTGTGATCTAGCAAGAACTCCCGGATTACTCTCCCTGATAACTTCTACTAACAAAGCCACCAGCTGACGCTATTGACATTTACCTGTCCGTGAAACCCAGAGGGACCCTGCCTGAGATGGCTGAGACTCCCGCATATATAAATGAGCGATTGCACCGGGCAAAGTAAATGGTGTTTATCGCCCTGTTTCAGAGCTGGCACTTCAAACTCTGTAAATACATGGTTACTATGTTCATTCTTTGCGATAAAATTAGGAGCAGGTGCAATATGGACACTCATGTTGCGCCTCGAGAACCTTAAGCAAGATAGCCCTGAAGTCATCGCCGCCAACTCAGACATCCTGTCACCCGTGGCCAGTGCCTTAAGAAAAATGGCTTTCTTAAGTCTTAACTCATAAGGAGGATTTCGACAATATTTACGAGAATGAAGCATTACAAGGGTTAAATCAAGAGACCAGGTGGGTGTGAGTTGACGTGGTGGAGGGCGAAGCCGGAAGCAAGACCGCATGAACCCCTTCTCCTCCGCCGCTGGTATGCACTGGGAGGTTTAACGACCCTCCCAATACCAAATAAGGTAAACCTCCTATTTGGTTGTAGCCTCGGAGTATCCAACTTAGAGCTTATACTATGACGATGTAATCTGCTTCGCTCTAGAGCGGCAATTATTGTATACCCATAGCGCGAATTAAATCGATAACATCTAGAGTAGCACCTTACTCTCTCTACTAGGTACATTGTACATACTTTTGAGGTCTTTTGAATAGAAAAATTAAAAGAGAAACGAGAAAGAAAAGAAAAATTTGTTGACTAGGCCATTCCATCTTGCTCTTCACACCGCTGTTAGGGGCGTACCTTCTAACCCGTTCCGTATTAAAGGGCATCTCGATATCAAGCTACAAAAGAGGCAAGATTGGATGGGCAGGGGTACGGTCTGCGGGAGGGAGACTATGACGTTGGATACTCCGAGGCTACAACCAAATAGGAGGTTTACCTTATTTGGTATTGGGAGGGTCGTTAAACCTCCCAATTTAGTAGTAGCCTCTACGTTCCAACGTAGAGCTTAGAGTACCAAAATTGGAGGCGGACATCCAAGCTGAAAAAACTCAAACCTCAGCAATTAGTTAAGGATCATGACAAAGAAAAGACAGACTTAAACAAGAGAGTTTATATAAAGAGTGTACGGACAGGTGCATATTAAGAGAGATCACGTACAGTCATGTCATGTTCTTTGAGATCTCAACCGAATCGTATGAATGTTACATATCAGAATGGTGGATATGGATGACAGGATGCCCCCCTCCCCCCCCCCTTTCATGAGATGGAGTAAGTAGGAAGTACTACACAGGATAATACCAAGCGTAAACATCGCTAACAGCACCGCGCACAATTAAAAAAGTGCCGGAGGTGATAAGTGACACCCAGGAGATAAGTGACTGAACACTTAATTCTGTGGACTACCAGTAAAAACAGTAGGACAAACACCCCAATGACAATGCATGAACATGACACAAGCGGGTGATGCAGAACGAACAGAATTTGATGATGGGAAGAAATTAATGAAACATACAGTAACATCTACATTTCAAACAATTAATGTAATAATGAAGGAAATTAAAAAACAATATCCTTAAGCCTAGGTAAGGTCCTTAACCCTAGGTGACATTATATACATATATGTGTAACCCATAGCCCCCCCCCCCCCCCCCCCCCCCCCCCCCCCAAAATAGGAGCGGACAGGATAGGAGAAAAACAGTAGGGGGAAGGACAAGCATAGATCCCCTAAGTAACTCTTTGGCCCAACGCAACACAAGGACGCCCTGGCCTGTCCGTAGACATGGACAGATAGGAGGAGACAAACGTGCTGGGGGAAGACCACAGCCCTGTGTCAGTAATGTCCCTGAGGGAGTGATTGTGAAGGAAGCGGAGCGTGGCCGCATAAGACCTGATGTCATGCGCCGAACCCCGAACCAGAGGATTGCTATCCTTAATGACGCGACACAGGCGTAGTCCCACAGCACGTTTGGTTAATCTCCTACCGGTCTTAGGCGCCACCCAGAGCGCCAACCCCGACCCCGGCACAGTGGAATGAACATAAGAATGAAGTGAAAGAACAGGGCACAACGTGTGATGACGATGGCCGCGCTTAAGAGCGGGGACAGTGAAAGGCTTAAACACGTGTGCCTCTCGTTCGTTCTTAGCAACAAAATGAACAGACGGAGCCAAAGTTACCGACCCGAGGATGGGAGCAAAACGCAAACAGTTCTGGGCCCGAGACATGGCAGCCAACTCCGAGACCCTCTCACCCGTAGCTAAAGCTAGAAGAAACAGTGTCTTGTCAAGTAATCTGTCAGGTGTGGGGTTAAGAGTGTAGGCCGCAGACGAGAGCCTATTGAGAGCCGCCGCCAGAGACCACTGAGGGGGAATCTGACGCGGGGGTGGTCTAAGCCGAAAGCAGGCTCGCATGAAGAACTCTAGTTCTTTCTGAGGAACGACCAACCCCGTGAGGGTCTCAAAAGGCTCACGAATGGCAGACAGGTGGTTCCTAATAGTGTTGTACATGTAGCGACGCTCCTCAAATAAATAATTGAGGTAGTGAAAAACAAGCGCCACCGATGGAGTTGTCTGTGAAGAGGTGTGTAACCAAGAAGTAAAGCTGTGCCAGTGAGATTCATATATCTTCCATGTAGATGGTGTCCAATGTAGAGTGAATTTGTCAGTTAATGATCGTCCAAACAAGGGAAGCCACCCCGCCTCACAAACATCCACGATGCGAATGCCAACGAGGTCCCTAGGTCTTCAATCGACCCCAAGTGGAAGCTTGAGACCGACAGAGGCACGGGATCCGGGCACCATCGTTTCAGCTGAGCGTACCAGGCTTGGGCCGGCCAGAGGGGCGCGATCAACCAAACTTTGCCCTGGTACTCTCTCAGCCTGTGGAGGACCTTGCACATCAAAAGTGCGTCGGGTGGCGGAAACACGTACAGTGACTGCCACCTGTTCCAGTCCTCGCTGAAAGCGTCCGGTCCCCCCGCTGGAGTGCGAATCCAGCGGGTCAGGAACACAGGCAGCTTGGTCGTCTCGTGAGAAGCGAACAAGTCGACCTGCGGAACACCCCAGGAGGCTGCAAGGCCGTCGAATACGGTTGTTTGAATGACCATTCTACCTGGGTGCTCCTTCCCCGAGACAGAGCATCCGCCCACAGGTTGGCAGACCCGGGCAGGTAGGTTGCATGCAGTGTAATGTTGTAACGATCTGCCTGAAAAAACAGTTTCTCCGCCAGATCCTGAAGCACCGCGGATCTGGAGGAGCCCTGTTTCTGTATGCAATGAACTGCAGTCATGTTGTCCATCCTGAAGGCCACCGACCTGCCCAGAAGGGCATGCCCATGATCCCGCAGGAAGAACAACGGGACTAACAGTTCCAAGACATATATGTGTAGGTGAGTGAGACCTGACCACCTGCCTTGGTTTTGGTGACCCATGTTTGACTGGTAGCCCCATCCCACCTCGCTCGACGCATCAGTGTCTATCCAGATGGTCATTGGGGGCGAAGTCCAAGGCACAGCTCTCGCGAGCTTGCCCCGAACAACCCAGTGTGTCAAAAGTAAATGGATCGAGCGCGGAATCGGCCAAAGCTGATGTGGATGCAACAGTGGGAATGCCTTGTTGCCCAGTTGAATCAGGCGTTTGATCCTGAGCCTCCCTAGGGGAATGGTCAGACACGCCCAATTGAGCGGCCCGATCAACGAGTCCCAGAGTTTCCTGGTGATGGATACCGAGTGCAACGCAGCGAAAAAGAGCGTCACGGGCAAATTATATGGACAATGGCGAGAGATACAATGACGCCGAAACGACACAGGGAGGCGGGAGGCTGCGCGGTGCGACACCTTGCGGTTGGGCCGTAAACTTGACGCCCAAACGAACGGGAGAGCGGTCTGTTTGAAATTACGGTTGGATCCCGAATTTCTGCGGTTATTAGAGTTTAGGAAAATAGGATGATTATGTACGGTTGACTGAGATTTTCGGTAGTACGAAATACGGTTATAAGGGATTATACTGTATTGATATATCAGTGAAGAACGAGAGATTGCTTCGATGAGCGAGGTGAAGCGTGCGGGAGACAGCAGACGCATGAGAAGCGCATTGCTAGATCAAGTTTTATTTTAATTTTTCTATTATTTTTTGCTAGTTTTTTCTAGTAGTGGTACCCACATCATATAGGACGAGTCAGTGAGTGTTTTTTTAGAGCGTTTCGCTCACGATGTGTGGCAATCGTATTTTGTTCTCTCCTGGGCGGGAAGTTTGAAAAGCAAGCTTGAGTTCAAAGATTGGCCATTAACAATGTTAATGCGATGCGCATCGTCAATGATTCCGGGGCCACTACTAAGTATTAGGTTTTCCTTCTTTTCTTCGGGACTCAAACCTATGTTGTTGTTGTTCCCTAAGCTGCCTGGCCGAACAGCCCCGAGTCCCTGAGAAAGGCCATGGCCACGATCGGGCTTTCCCACAGAGCTCTCATTGAGTGTAGATTGTGTTGTTGGCGTAAGTGGTTGTGTGAAATGCAGTCTTCTATGATGTGTTTAATGGTATGGGGTGCTGTGTTACATCCCGGGCAGGCGTCGTCAACGGAGTCATCCAGTCTCTTCTGATAGCTCAGGAGAGCTGGATGGTGTCCGCATCTCAGCCTGGCCAGGTGGACTCTGTCCTCGCGAGGAAGGGAGGATTCGGAAGGATGGATTTCGGGAGGTCGTGCATGCAGCTGCGTGTTGTCTGTGAGTGAGTGGATGGATCGGTGAGAGATATGAGTATGGATGTGCTTCTGGAAGTTGGTTCGGGGTGGGCAGGGAGGGAGAGAGGACAATAATTGTGTGTGATACCGTGTGCGGCCGAAGACAAAATCAACGACCAGTGGAGGAAAACCGGATGCCGGCCGCGGGGAGCAGTTTCGGGAGCCAAACCGTCACAACCATCCCCTGCCCACTCCCTGGGGGCACGGGTCCTTGGAGCGGCTTCGGTCGCGCCGGGAATTTCCACTCAAACCTATAATTTGTAATACTGCCAGACCCTACCCTAAGGTGAGGTTCTTTCTGTATGTACACTACCGGGTTTTTTTCTTCCGTGTAAGTGGGGTATGCCGCGCCCTGTCTGCTCTCGCGTTGGTTGTGGGGTACGGGACATGGGGAAGGCTGTATCCGCGTTGCCTGCTACCACAGGGATTACTATAACCCGCGTCGGTGTGGTCCTTCCCTCTGTGCTACGTGGGCGGGCATTTCCCGCCACGTAAGGGCCTTCCTGCATGGAACCCCTCGCTTCCAGGACGACCATGTGAGGGTCCTGTTGCGCCTCCCAGTGTCGTCGCCGGCTGGGCGCCAGGCCTACCTGACTTAAGTGCCTCCGTCTGATCTGTCGACGGTGTCTGCGGACTCTGGGAGACAAGGGGGGGAATGCGTCACAGGTCCATTTCGCCCTCGCCTCGTCGTCAGCAATCCCACTCCCTGCTCGACCTTCTCTCTCTACTATTCCTGACAAGAGTCGTACGCTATTCAGGGCGGAGAGGCGTGCACCCACTAATCCCACCTTGCCAGCTGTAGTGCCGCCTGCATTCTCTCCGTCACGTCATACGACTCATGCCCTGAGGGGAGGAGGCTATTTATGAAGTACAGTTGGTCCTCCGATAACGCGGCTAATGTGTTCTGGTAACCTCCCGTGTTTCCAAAAACTGCGTTACCGAAGCCATATGTTTACATGTTAACTCCTTCAGACTCATGTGACGCTACCGCGTCATATGGAACTTATGCCAAATAACTCATATGACGCGATCGCGTCATATGGAGCTCAGTAAGTTCGGTAAGTTAGATGAAAATCTGTCGGTTGGTGGCAACCCCAAGTCTCTCCGACAATTCTAACGGTCCCGCAGTGTGGTTTTGACAGTTGTGGGGTACAGTGGCTATGATACCGGGCTCCTGCCTCCTCGGACTTACTGGAACATAATATGACGGAGGGAGTTAAAGGTACCTTGGTGTTCTGGGGATGTCCACAAAGTCCACTTTTTCTCCATAGAAGCCTATTTTATAATAATTAAATCAATTATAAAGGTTATTTGACATGTGCAATGAGTTGATTTGCCCATTGCAACAACTCTTACCTCTGAATAAATATTTCGTTTAGGCTAGGCAGCTAGAGAGTCACAGCAGTAGCCGATATTTTTCGATCGAAGCTCTGAAATCCTGCCATCATATTTCTCACCTCACACAATAACTACACATTTTAGAATGGTCTACTCTTCACTCAACGCACATCAACGACCATATCTACCTCTGGTATGCATAACAACTTGGTTAGGCCATTTATTTGCAGAAATATGAGCATCGGTAAATGGCGAAAATCGTAACTTCGGAATTCCCGTATAACTCGCCGTCTTATTATTTCTCACCTCACACAATAACTACACAATCTAGGGTGTTCTAGTCTTCACCCAACGCACAGCAAAGATCATATCTACCTCTGGTAGGCATAAACACTTGGTTAGGCCATTTATTTGCAAAGATATGAGCATCGGTAAATTACGAAAGTCGGGAGTAAAGATTCGGCGACCGAGATAGCCTAGCCATGTTTTCCACACAATGACAACACACACACACACACTCACTCGACAGCCAAACAATAACATAAGTGTGTTTCGGTAATTATTCTCACTTCACACATTAACTACACAATGTGGAGTGTTCTAGTCTTCACCTAATGCACGGGAATGATCATATCTACCTCCGGTATGCATAAAAACTTAGTTAGGCCATATATTTGCAGAGATATGAGCATCGGTAAATGACGAAAATCGGAACTTCGGAATTCCCGCCTAACTCACCGTCATATATTTCTCACCTCGCACAATAACTACACAATGTAGGATGTTCTAGTCTTCACCCAACGCACAGCAAAGATCATATCTACCTCTGGTATGCATAAACACTTGGTTAGGCCATATATTTGCAGAGATATGAGCATCGGTAAATTACTAAAGCCGGGAGTAAAGGTTCGGCGCCCTGCTGTATCCCGCGCCAGTGTAACTATTGACCGTGTTAGCAACATTTTGGATATTTGGAGTGTACCGCATGCCACCAAAACCGCGTTTCCAGAGGACCAACTGTACAAGTACTTATCTCATATATGTACTGATTACCTCAATCCTTGCCTAGGTTAAGGAATTGATTTATTCTAATCTTAAGTATCCTTAATTGTACTTCGGTATGTCTCTGCCTCATACCAATTTCTTTCGGGACATAATTACGTGCTGGTCACTTATATTGTGTATCACGTGATTCGTGCTGTACTATATTTGTACTGTATATATATACAGTATATATGTCTTCCACTCATTATACTTTTGGGTATTCATACTGTCTTCAGAAGGGGGGGGGGGGGGCATCCTGTTATTCATAATCATCTTTATGACATGCATCTATCTTTGCCTTAGGCCAAGTTCTTTCATTGAATTTACATGACTGTACTTGACCATTCTTAATATGCACCTGTCAGTACGCTCTTTTAACCCGGGAACTGCGGGAAGACTCTTAAGAGTCAGAGAAAAAAAAAATCAACTTTAAACATAAAAAAAAAAAAAAAAAAAAATTATTTTATTTTTTGCCCCTGGGCCATGCAAAATATCACTCCTCTACCTCCCCTCCTTCCCCACTTTCCTCCCCTCCTTCAGTTATCACCTATTTTCCCTGTTATTCCCTTATTCTGAGGTATATTTTCGTGCTAACATTAGCGAGTTGCAAGCAGGGCATTGTCATCACTGTTAGCAAGCGAGTGCAAGAGAGAGAGAGAGAGAGAGAGTATCGATCGACAGTGTCTCTCCAGCCTTGGGGAAATTGGCGGGAAAGGAGGTTGCCTCACCCATACATTATGTAACTCCCGCCCTGTATCGCCGATTTTGACCATCCAAACGCTGTTTTCACTTGTTTTATTGTTGTAACAGGTTAATACCTTTATAGTCAACCTATAATAAGCACATATGGATAAGTATTAATGCTATTTATGGTAAAATGAATATTTTAGTGATGGAAACAGCTCAAATACATGCGCACAGGCAGAGGTGTCTAATTACCCCCATGCGCACTTCAGAGGTTAATATAAACTCTCTTGTTTATGTCTGTCTTTCCTTGGTCTTGATCAGTTACTAATGGCTAAAGTTTTGCTTGCAGCTTGGATGTCCGAACTCCAATTTGGTACTCCAGCTCTACGTTGGATAACTACTAAATTGGGAGGTTTGACGCCAACCAAATAACCAAATAAGGAAAACCTTCTATTTATTAGTGGCCCCTCCATCATTGACGAACATGCCTATTACATAAGGCACCCTCTTCAAACACTCATCCGCCGTAGTTTGAATCTACCGCGCAGAGCATTTAAAATTTGAGGAGCCTTCATCATGAGCGCACGCGACCTCACTCATGGCTTCAGTCATTATGAATTGGGTTCTCACTACGAAAAAACTTCGTAAAAAATAAAAACAAAAAGAAAATAAGAATAACTATTCAATAAGCTTTCCATCATATCGTGGATGTACTTGTGTGGATCTTTTGACCAGACGCTACTGCAGGCGTCATTCTTCCTTCTCTGCTCTGCGCTCAGCCTGCCCGGACGTGTCTCCCCACGCTCCGCGGGTTCCGCATTTGTTGCGTCCCTAGTGAGTTTTTTCTCATTTGTTTACTCCAGGATGTATCGAGTAAGGTTAGGATATGCGTAGCAGGAGTGTCCTGGGCTAGTTGCCCGCAGTGCAGTGTATTTTGGGTCGTGTGTTTGGGGCATCTATTTCGGATATACCCTCGTGGTCCTGTTGTGGACAGGTGAACTTTTTCACAGTTAGCTAGCTTTGTGATGCAGGCGGCTTTCATTATGCGTTATTGCTTCCTTTTATCTATCTGATGAGGTAGCGTATTTTTGCTGACGTTCCCAGCGTATTTTTCTTCATTTAGTGAAGTTTTTCTGGGTCCCGAGACAGTTCTTCCCTTTGCCGGAAGTGTTTGCTACAGTGGTGTGTTGGCGGTGGTTCCTGTTGTGATATAATTCAGTGCTTTTTGTTTATATTCCGAAATGTTACTGTTATCCGTCTGCCTAGGCCTAGCCAGCCTCTCGTAGCTTTACCACATATACAAGTGTTATTGATTTATTTATTAGAAGAGAAGTAGTGGAGGAGGAGGTGGGGATCAGGAGGTCAGAAGTGTGGGAAGCCATGAAAAGAGTGAAGTTGGGGAAAGCACCAGGAACTGATGGAGTGTGTGGGGAAATGTTGAGGTATGGTGGTGAGATAGTGATAGAATGCGTATGGAAAATGTGCAAACTAGCATGGGAGAAGGGGAGTGCACCCGATGACTGGAAGACTGGCATAATAGTCCCCTATATAAGGGCAAAGGGGAAAGAGGAGTGTGTGGTAACCACCGAGGAATATGTCTTCTAAGCGTAGTAGGGAAGGTATACAGTAGGGTAGTGATTGAGAGAGTGAGAGTGAGAACGGAGAAATGGATAGGCGACGAGCAGGGAGGTTTTAGGAAGGGAAGAGGATGTGTAGATCAGATTTTTACCCTGAATTGTGTTGTGGAGAAGTATCTGGAGAAAAAACAAAAGGTGTATGTTGCCTTTATGGACTTGAAGAAGGCCTATGACAGAGTGGATAGAGAAGGTTTGTGGAAAGTACTTAGAATATACGGAGTAGAGGGCAAGTTGCTGAAAGCAGTGAAGAGCATGTATGAGGGTGCAAAGGCGGCAGTACGTGTGGAGAGTGAGCAGAGCGAGTTCTTTGACCTGAATGTTGGTTTGAAACGGGTGTGTGATGTCCCCGTGGTTGTTTACTGTATATATGGATGGAGTTATGAAAGAAATACTATCAAGAGCAGTGAATGTTGGTGTATCGCTGAAAAGGGAGGGAATTGAGTGGAAGCTACCTATACTGCTGTTTGCGGATGATACAGTTCTGATGAGTGATAATGAATGGGAGTTGCAGGGTCTGGTAAATGAGTTTGGAACAGTGTGCGAAAAACGGAATTTGAAGGTAAATACGGGGAAGAGCAAGGTTATGGTCTTCGAAATGGGTGAAGTCACAGAGTGTGAGGTGAAGCTGAACGGTCAGGCTATGGAGATCGTCAACTCTTTTAAGTATCTGGGCAGTGTGTTGAGTAAAGATGGGACTATGGATGAAGAGGTGCGGGAGAGGGTACAACAGGGGAAGAGGGTTGTAGGAACGCTAAAAGCAGTAACAAGAAATAGGGTGGTCAGTATGGAAGTGAAGAAGTCCTTGCATGACAGTGTGGTAATCCCGACACTGACTTACGGAAGCGAAGCATGGACGTTGGTTGAGAGACTCAGACCAAGAGTGAGAGCAGTGGAAATGAATTACTTAAGGAGTGCGTGCGGAGTTACATGGAGGGATAGACAGACTAATGAGGAAGTAAGAAGGAGGTTGTGGTGTGGAGGTAGATGTGCTGGAAAGTGTGAAAAGGAACAACTTGAGATGGTTCGGCCATATGGAACGTATGGAAAGCGAGAGAATGACTAAGAGGGTGTACGAGAGCGAGGTGGAGGGACAGAGGGGGAGAGGTAGACCGAATATGAGGTGGAAGGATGGAGTGAGGAAGTACATGAACGAAGGCGGTGCTGGTTGGGGGGAGGGGCGTCGACTGACTGGGGACAGAGGTGCATGGGGGCGGTTCGTTCGTGGCCACCCCTTCGGGGATCACGGCGTCAGGCAATAGATAGATAGATAGATTGATTGATTTTCTAAATATGTACTACTGTGTCATGTGTGTCCTGGTTTAGTTGTGTATTGGCTAAATCCACGGACTATTTATGTGTCCTGGGTTAGTTGTGTATTGGCTAATTCCACGGACTATGTTGGGCCCGGCGTTAGTTGTGTTTTGGCTACGCCTCGGTCCGGTGTTGCGTTCAGATGGTATCTGGACGGGGTGGGTTTTTTCCGGCGGGTTTTTCTCGGTTTCACCTTGATAACCCCGGCTGGTTGCCGAGTTTTGGCCACGCGTGGTTTAAAACAGGCTTGTTTCCCCGGCGAGTGGGTGTCTGTGGCTCCCCAGGACTGCGTCTCTGGGGTGCCTGTTTCAGGCTCCTTATGTTTCCAGGTGGGTTGGCTGTACCGGTCTAACAGTGTTCATACGGACACGTGTTGTTTGTAGTTTTTTCGGTTTGGAAAGCCAATATAAAACTATGCTGTTGTTGTATTTCCTCCCCGGCGATCTTTTACAAAGAAGTGGGGATAGGAACAATTGGGGTTAACTTTTAAACTTTAAATCATCCGGCGGGTGCAACCTGGAAGGGTGGGATGACCGAATTTGCAAAATTCAGTTTAGTTGACCAGAAAATTGAGGGATGCATTGTGTATCGCCTCCATCAACATACGGCGCTTTAGGGCACAATTGGGGTTAACGTTTTTTAAACTATTATTCACACCCGGCGGGTGCTCCTTGGAAGGATGGGAATAACAAATTTACAATTCAGTTAGTTAACCAGACAATTGAGGGATACGTTTTGTATCGCCGCCTTCAACATACGGCGATCTAAAAAGATACTTCGGGAGAAGTTAGATCTCGTATATTTGTCAGGCTTCCCAGTTTTTGATCTACGAGATAATTCGGGGGCCGGCGTCTTTTTTAGTTTTTTTTTTTCCCAAAATTGAATCTTGAAACAAACACCACCGGAAAGACTTAATCAGTTATAAACGCCATGCTGGTCTTTATATATTATGTCAGAGGGTATTCATAAATCTTTTGGACAAATTTTACTTAGGAAACCCCACCGCGTAGCGAGCTGTAGTCGTTGAGCATTACGTCTCTCGTTACCCGGCGGGTTATTTAACACTTGTGTGCGAACATGATTGGGTTAACCTTATGAGCATTAATTCTGGAAATGTCTTTTTTTCCAGAGCTGGGTCCTGGCGGGTCTATGCAGAACCTGGAGTAAGTTTCCCACCAGTCTCTGTCATGGCTACCTTTGCCCCGGTTTTTGCTTTATGCATTACGCCCTCCTGTTCAGGTATCCCTATTTTTGCGCACACCCTTTGTATAAAATGTGTTAAAATGTCTCGTTTGGTGTGGGTTCCCTTTCCGGCGTTTTTCTCGTTGCTACGAGAACACCGTTTTTGTTTACCGAGTTTTAGTCAGGATGGCTAAAATAGGTAAGTTACCCCGACGAGTTTGGTTGCTTGAGGGTTCATCAAAAACTGCGTTTTCTTGTGGTCGAGCCTGGGATCAGGCTTCCTGTGTTATTCATTGCTTTATGCATTACGCCCTCCTGTAATGTCTCGTTTTGTGGGTTACCTTTCCGGGCGTTTTTCTCGTTGCTCCGAGAACACCGTTTTTGTTTACCGAGTTTTAGTCAGGATGGCTAAAATAGGTAAGTTACCCCGACGAGTTTGGGCAGCTTGAGGGCTCAGGACATGCTAGAAACTGCGTTTTCTCGTGGCTCGAGCCTGGGTATCAGGCTATCCTGTGTATATTCCCTGGCGGAGGGCTGTCGGGCCTCCATTCACAGTTATCTTCAGGTGTATCACTTGCTGACACCTGTTGAGACATGGTATTTCTCTCGGCTTTTCAAAGCCATTGAAACAATGCTGTCTGTTTGTTTGGTTACTTTCGCTTCCCGCGATTTCCTTTGTTACAAAGAGGTCTGCGTGGGCGAGTATAACACTTGGTGTTTTGGCACATTGCATTATAACAACCACGGATTCCGGTCTGTATCCTTCGGTTTGTGTGGGTCTTATATTAACGGACTTTGCGGATTCGCCAAAAAACGAAAAAAAAAAATAAAAATATATTCTTGTTCATAAGCAAAGCAAAAAAATTGATAGAGACAATTTTTTTCACTCCCCATAATGGGTAGGTCACCGGCCCTCAACCGGACGCGCGATCTATAGAGTGGTTTCTGGAGGGATTGAATCCGGACTTAAGAGATTAAGATAGTGTCTTAGACTTTTTATGGGATAAAAAGTATGCCTGAATTTTTACAGCTAGTGTTTCAGAGATTGTAAAGAGGATACTTGAAAGGTACTTCATCACTTTAATAAAGAGTTTATGCTTCACCTCATTTATCGAGGGACTTCCAGAACAGAATTCATGCTCTAATTCTTGGTTGGATCAGGTAACACAGATATGCTGAAGAATGACTTTAATAAAGCTCATTGAACAACAATGACACTGTAATTTGTTGTGGTTTTTGTATCGTCTTTCCCGTCCACTTTTCCCTCCCGGGCGATTCCCTTTTAACAGAAGGAGGTCTGAAGGGTGGCCAGGTACGACTTGGCTTTGGACCTATCGCATATAGAGACGCACCACGGCGGCTTTTTCCCTGTTACCTGCCTCGGAGATGTTGTGTAATATACTTAAACTGATTGTTTGGGCACATTACGCTGATTAATTATGGCCCAAACCAATGTGATTGACCTAGCAAATTTACGCGGCTATGTATTTGACACGGGCCTTCATAACGACGTGGGCTGATCTATGAAGGCGCTTCTAGGGGAGACAGAAGCCTGATTAGAGACTTAAGGATTAGGCTTAGCTATAGCACTCGGTTTGGTATGGGCATTAAGAACACAGATGCCGTGAATCCCCCCCCCTCTAGCTGTAGCTGTCTTCAAGCTGTAAACCGGTTTTTTGATACGTTGACCCCTAATACTTGCATCTCTCTTAATAAAGATTATGCTTCATGCTTTATGATGAGGATACTTCAGACAGATATTCTTCAATTGTCTTTTCAATGGAACATGATAAAAGAATATTGCCTGAATATCTGGTAATCATGAAACGATTTACAGAATTAGGGATAAAAACGAAAAAGTACGTGGTGGAGTGCTTATCGGTTCGTTGACACGGACGGGTCGTGTTTTTTGTGCTCGGCGCACCTTATTTTGTAAGCCACTTTTTTGGGGTGTAAACCGCTATGATGCAGTTAATCCCCTCCGGAAATTATTCTCTTTGGCAGGGGCCGGGAATACTATCACACGCGTGTCTTTTTTGCATTACGCGAGGTGACCAGCGTAGTTCCCGTAGGGGGGCGGGGTTAAGATTTCCCCCAGTCTTCTGTCATGTTACGGCCAGTTCACCATTGATAGCCATCTCTCTCGATTGCTGGTAATGTTCAAACGCCGATTAAGGCTCAGGTAGCCGGCTATCTTATTTTTTATGTTGTTAATGAAATAATTTAATACCTGAATGCATAATAAACATATTTACTATTTGTCTATGATTATATTATGATAATATTGTGTTTATTTATAGTAATTTATTTTAAATACAATTAAATATAAATTAAATTAATTAGTATACTTTATTGATTTTGCTCACTACAGCTCTGGCCTTCAATGTGTTAATGCGGCTATGGAGGCTTTTAATTATCATAAACCTTTACGGGACTCGTACCGAGGGCTTCACCTATCAGAGAGTATACTCAGAGCTCGCAAGCCAGAAAAAAAAAAGAAACCGAAGTAAGATGGGAAAGGAAAAAAAAAAGGGACAGTGCACAGCCAAGGTGTATTGTGGAACTGACTCACAGTCCTCTGGGGCAGGCCAGAACACATCCCCTTTGTGACTCAACTATTTCTGACAGTCCACGCAGGTGTATCCGGGATGGGGCCGATGTAGCCAATCTTCTATCGCGCAGTTTTAACATGGGCAAGCATGTGGGTATGTCCCGGCTGCATTCGGCGGGACCTCTTGCCATGATCAAGGGCCAGACTTAACGGATGAAGAATCAACCATCTCTGGTCTGCATGAGATGGAGGTTGAAGAGAGTCTGCCGTCACCTTCTATGGCGACTCTCAGGCGTACTGTCGAGTCTCCATCGGAGTTCGTCATGCGGCTAGGTATGTAACCCCGGCGGAAGTTATATGATGGACTACTATTGCTATGCACTTAAGTAGGTTCTTTGGCCCTACGGGGCGCGGAAAACTCCATCCAGGTTCGCTTGAGACGGGAGATCCCCCCGTGTCGACGAATGTTCTAGCACCAAACTACTCGGATGGCTACCTGCTTTGCTTTAGCTAAACTACCTAACTGCATAACGCCTCGCTTGTGTCAGATGCGCCGATTTCCAATGTGGGCCAGGCACAGCAGTACTCTCACTACTTCTCACTGTGCGAGGTCATATCGAGACATATCTCCCCCGGCTTCGCTTTAGACAAGGCGCCAGTCAAAAAAACAGGAGCTATGCCTCTTTTAAGCGGGGCCTGATGAGTCAGGGTTAGCAATGTTTAGCAGGAATTATGTTTTGGTATGTTCATAGTAAGAACATTCCAAGTTATTATAAACCATCTTGACTTATTCTTTCCCATGCGCAAAGTCCATCCAGAACGGCTCGATCATTTGGTCTCTCTTATTTTCTCGGTTTTTGGTGCCTGGGTCGGAGATCCCTCTGCTTGGCCTGCCACCCTCCTCCGTCAAAATAATCAATTTGTGGCGAATTATAAGCCCCGCTTAGCACGCGGCTCTCCGGCCAGCTTACCTAGGACCGCGAGTTGAGGTTAAGAGGAAAATGCTTTTAAACTGTTTTCGCAATATATGGGTCCCAGCAAGTAACAAAGTCTCTGTTAGCGCTCTTTCTCAGGCAATAGAAGCCAGGGGCGGAGGTCAGGAAAGCCATTGAACTTTCCCGGCGCTTGCTTGCTCCAGACTTCCAACTTCATCCTAGAGTCTTTAGATAGATATTCTCGGGACCGGCCTGATTAGAGGCAGTTCGAGCAAGGTTCATTATGCTGAGGATGTATCTTAGTGAAGAAACTTCTGCCTTCTATGACCGTATTGCAAGGCCAAGTAGTTCTGTCTCCAGTTCTAAGTTCGCTTCTTTGATTTCACCAGGCAGTTTGGAAGACTGTTTTC